>CATIWR010494998.1:0-17411 GCA_949677035.1 Omphalea diandra | reverse complement strand
GGTGTGAGCTTGAAAACACCATTGATTTAGTGAAATACCCAATTGAGTGATTGGGGAGTGGACGTAGGGATAGTTTTGCCCGAACCACTATAAAATCCTTGTGTCTACATTGTTCCTTCTTCTTCTCTTCATCTCTGTTTTAAATTTTTTATTCACAAATTCAACCCCCCTTCTTGGTGCCTAAGGACAACAATGCACTTGTCCTAGTTGATGATTACTCTAGGTTTACTTGGGTATCCTTTCTAGCTCATAAGTATGACACTTTTGAAGCTTTTAAAAGTTTTGCAAAAAGAGTTCAAAATGAAAAGGTTACTTCATTTCTTCGATAATGAGTGATCATGGAAAAGAATTTCAAAATGAATCTTTGAATCTTATTGTTTAGAGAATGAGATTTCTCATAATTTTTCAACTCCTAGAACACCACAACAAAATGGTGTTGTAGAGAGGAAAAATAGAACACTAGCAAATATGGTAAGAACTATGCTCAATGAGTATTCCTTGCCTAATTACTTTTGGGCTGAAGCTATCAATACTTCTTGTTACATTGCTAATCATGTTTTCAAAAGACCTATTCTCAATAATACTTATTATGAGCTTTGGAATGGTAGAAAGCCTAAGTTGTGATACCTAAGAGTCTTTGGGTGCAAGTGCTACATCTTAAATACCAATGATAATCTTCAAAATTTTGATTCTAAGACAAATAAAGGTATTTTTCTAGGATATTCCAACTTTAGTAAAGCCTATAAAGTATTCAATAAAAGCACTATGGTTATTGAAGAGTATATAAATATTATATTTGTTGAATCTAGTAAACTTGATATTGGAAAGGTTTTCTTATTGATAATCTTGTAGGTGACTTTGAAAAAATGGAGTTGGAATTAACTTCAAGAGAGATTGTTAAAAACTGTGATGAAGACAAGTCATCAAGAGAAGAAAAGCAATTCTAACCATAACAAGCAAAATTTTAGATCAAGATCTTTCTAAGGATTGAAGATTCTCCAAACATCACCCAAAAGATCTAATTATTGGTGATACTTCCAAGGGTGTCACTACTAGATATCAACTTAATGCTTTAGACAATAATCTTGCATTTGATTATCAATTTGAGCCAAAATCAATTGATGAGGCTCTTAATGATGAAAGTGAGATGATTGTCATGCAAGAGGAACTAAACCAATTTGAGAGAAACAATATATGGAAACTTGTTCCTAGGCCTAAGGGATACCCTATTGTAGGATACGAGTGGTGTTTAGGAATAAGTTAGATGAACAAGATTTCATTGCTAGAAACAATGCTAGATTGATTGCAAAGGGGTACAACCAAAAGGAAGGCATTGATTATGATGAACCTATGCCCCTATAGCAAGATTAGAGGCCATTAGAACTCTCATAGTTTATGCATGTCATATGAATTTTAAACCTTTTCAAATGGATGTTAAAAGTGCATTTTTAAATGGTCTCATTGAGCAGGATGCTTATGTTGAACACCTTTTGGTTTTGAATCTCACATCTTTCCAAATCATGTTTATAAGTTAAATAGAGCCTTATATGGTTTGAAACAACTTCCAAAAGTTAGTACGAAAGGCTTAGCTCATTTTTTTTACAAAATAATTTTGAGAAAGAAAGGTTGATACTACTTTTTTTGTTAAAAGGCACCATCAAGACATACTCATTGTACAAATATATGTTGATGATATTATATTTGACACTACTAATGAATCTCTTTGTAAGGATTTTTCTAAGTGTATGACTAAGAAATTTGAGATGAGCATGATGGGAGAACTCAAGTTCTTTCTTGGCCTACAAATCAAGTAAACCAAAGAAGGCACATTCATCAACCAAGCCAAGTACACAAAAGATATACTTAAGAAATTTGGCATGGAAGGATGTAAAGTAGCAAAGACACCAATGAGTGCTGCCATCAAATTAGACAAAGAGGAATTAGGTAAATATGTTGATGAAAAGAGATATAGAGGTATGATTGGTTCTCTACTCTATCTCATTGCCTGTAGACCCGGTGTCATGTTTAGTGTATACATGTGTGCAAGGTTTCAATCATGCCCTAAAAAATCACATCTAAAAGTTATTAAAAGGATTTTTAAGTATTTACATAGCACATTGCCCTTAGGTTTATGGTATCCTAGGAATTCATTTTTTAATCTTTTAGGATATTCAAATGTGGATTATGCCGGTAGCTTACTAGATAGAAAAAGCTCTTTTAAAGCTTGCTAATAAGAAGCAAATTTCAGTTTCATTGTCCACCACCGAAGCGTAATATGTGATTACAGGTTATTATTGCACCCAAGTTCTTTTATTCAAATAATAATTAAAGGATTATGGCAAAGTTATTTATCACATTCCCATCAAATGTGACAACACAAGTGCAATAAATCTTTCAAAGAATTTCATCCAACACTCTAAGAGTAAACACATTGGCATTAGACATCACTTTCTTAGAGATCATGTCCAAAATGGTGATGTAGTATTGGAATTTATTAACACTAATCATCAACTATCACTAAACCACTTAATGATATGAAGAAAGGATAAACTTCATTAAAAGGGAGCTAGGAATGCTTGATGGAAGCTTCCTAGAGTGAAAATCAGATCTTATAAGATGTTCATTATTTAGTTTGCTATTTTAAGTAATAGAATGTTGTATTGGATAGATTTGTACTATACTTCTTTGGATGTTTTAATTTTTTATACAAATGTGCTTCTCTATGCCAATTTGCATAAATTAAGCATTAATACATTAAGTGGATCATAACTAGGAAGGTCAATTCTTATCTCTTTTTCTTTTCTTTTCTTGCCACGTGATTCACAGTCGCTACTTTCATTTCGTGGTCTCAATTTACAGACACTTATTAAACTTTCTGTCATATGCTAAATTCATGGTTGCTATTTAATTCTCCACCGTAAATTTTTTCAAAATTAAAAAGTTTTGACTGTTGATTCTTTTGGTTTTCAAGAAATTTTTATCCGTTACTCAAATTTTTTGTAATTAGTGATCATGACTTGAGGTTCGCGATCGCAAACTAGAGTAATTACTATCCATTAACTGATTTGACTACCAACCAACGACATCCCCTCATTTATTGCCAATTTGACCTTTTTTTCTTACCAAATTTTTGCTTATTTAAACCCTTTTAATAGTGTTCAATCTCATATTCACACAATCTCTTCATCTCTCTTCATTATCTTGTCTCAAATCTTCTATCATCTGCACTTTTTGTAATGGTACCCAAAAAGCTTTCTAGAGCAGAGAAAGGAAAGGGCATAGCCTAACCCTCTGGTCCTTCTGTACTTCACTTGATGAAAGGGATTACCACAGAAGAAAAGGACCGTTACAAAGCTAACTACTTCAAAATTATCCAACCCAACAAGATTCCCTTAACATTTCTCCTTGAATCCCTAAAAATCAAGGATGAAATTCATGTCTATTTGTCCCACTTGGGTTGGAACAAGTTTATATTCTGAGATGAACCCGACTACGAAGAAATCGTTAGGGAGTTCATGTACACAGTTACATTACGCCGAACAGCCAAATTTAGAACAGGTTAGTATGGGTTGATTTTTTGGGCTTTTGGGGACCTCTTCGTTATCACCTTTAAACAACTTTCCAACCTTTTTAATCTTCAAGTGGGAGAAGATATTCCTTTCATCATCTTTACACTTGATATCATCTACTCAGAATTCTGGTCAGAAATATCGATTGAAACCAAACATGACCCAAAAACATTATTGTCCCTAGGTACTAAGAAGAGGGGTTGAATTGGTGTATAAAAATTTCAACCACAAAAAAAAGGGAAAGAAGAAAGAGTAGAAGGGAGATAACCAATTTCTAGTGATTCAGGTATAATTGACCATACGTCCACTCCCCAATTAATCAATTGGGTATTTCACTATCTCAAGGTGTTTTCAAGCTCACACCTAACTTGTACAACTTGTGTTTTGATGGCTAACACACAACCTTACACCAATGTGTTTTTAGGCTAACACACAACCTCACTCAAGTGTTTCACTAGGCTCACACTTAAAACTTTCTTGAAGTGTTTTTACAGGCTAACCTTACAACTTGATGTTTAATGCTCACACCTAACAATTACAATTTCATAAAGAAAATGAAGAAAATGAGTAGCAAAGATTGAGAGCTTTAATCACTTGTAATAAATTCCTTAGCAACCCTATTCATGGTTGTTTGGTGGTGTATTTATAGCCAAACTTCACCAAAAAGACATTGCAGATCATAGCTCATCAAATCTTTGAGACATGCTTGACAGATTTTGCATTAAATGCTTATCACGATGAAATTGCGGTCGCTTCACCTTCGCGAAATCCAAATTCTTCAAGGGAAACCCCGTTTGTGTCTAATGGCTAGTCCACGTGGTAGCTTCTTATTAGTTCACAAGGAAAATATAGTCGTTGTCTTTTACCTACTTTCAGAAGTCGCGGTCGTGAGTTTTCTTGTACAAGCCGCGATAGAGGACGCAAATTTGTTTATCAAAGTGGTCATCTTTCTTCCTCAGGATTCGCGATAGCTACCAACAAGATGCCTCCTTGAATTTTGACTTCCAACATTCTTCTGGGACACTTGTCAAGTTGTGGTTGTGGACTTGCTTCCTTTTTGAGTTACTTTGAAATTCGCGGTCGTGACTAAGGTGTGACTTTCACCGCGAATTCGTCTATCACATTTTGGCTTCTTCTTTTCCATAGGTCACGGCCGAGAATGGCTCTGCGATTTCTCCTGCTTGAATTTCAGTATGCCTTAACATGAGTCGTGGTCGTGAATCCTAGATTGCGGTCGCGATTTACACGTCACTTTGGAGTTTATCAACTCCTTTCATTTCTTCTTGAGAGATTTATTTATTTCTACAAAATCAACACTTATTTGAAATATTAGTGATGATCAATCTACTTTGTCAAGATCAAAAGAGGTTCTAGACTTAGGATTAACCATTCTAGTTCAACAACTTACATTTAGCAAGTTGTGCTTGAGTCCATCAACAAGCAGTACTTTATTAAAGATAGGTGAGTCATCATCCTTGCCAACTTTACCTATGCCAACAATTTTGGCTTTGCCATTGTCTTCAAAACATACATTTCCAAAATCTTCAATATGTTTTGAAATAAGAGAATAACTTTCTTTCTCTTGTCATATGCTTTGAACATTCACTGCCCATATACCACTTTTGCTCTCCAACTTGGGATTTCCAGCACATCTGCAAAATAAGGAAGGTTACATCTTAGGTACCGAAACTTTATTGGGTCCTAGGGGGTTAGCTTTAACAACTGCTCATCATGCCTCCTAAACTTGGCAATGATAGGCAATATGGCTATATATACCATAATAGAAACAATCACCATTAAAGTGAGCTGACATCCTACTTCTAAGTGGTATATGTATATAATATCTTTTAGACTTACAGCTTTTTTGAGCAGTGTGTCTAGAAGTATTTCTCATGTGAGGAACTCTCTTGTGTTATATGTGTTTATACTTATAATTATGCCAATTTTTATGTCTTTGTACACTTTGCCTTTTAGACTTGTAAGAGCGATACATATAAGCATAATTTGCTATTATGGGAGCATTTCTTTATTATGAGTAATTATGTTGAGACTCTCTTTTTGAGCCATTATTTATGGCATTTTCCCTTTTGGAAACCATTTATTTCATAATAGAGTTAGAAGCATTGTTCTCTTTAGCCTTAACAAAAAATGTTTGAGAAGTGAAAGGAGCCATTGAAGTAGTTGCATTGTAACCTAATCCATAATTGATGGATGGACTTCTTTAAGCCTCAAAGATGGAATCTAACTTCTCTTTTCCTTAAGTGAACTTGCTAAGATTTTCCTTTAGCTTAAAGTTCTCAGCTGTGAGAGACTCTACCTCTTTAGCTAGAGTTTCTTGACTCTTAGCACATTCTTTCAAGGATTTATTCTCTTTTTAAAGAGAGGAAGTATTGGACTTGAGAGTCTTAATACTGGCAGCGAGTTTGGTAATTATAGAGTGTAACTTATCTTTAGAGTAGGAGTCAAAAAAGATTTACCTTTTTATCACCATCATTATTACTATCACTGCTGAATATGTGTTTATTTAAGGATTTATTTGATTACTCCTTAGTTGACATAAGACAAAGGTTGGTAAGTTCATTTCTTGTTTCATCTTCGTCAAGTTTGGAATCACTAGTGTCATTCCAAGTGGCTTTGTATACTTCCTTTCCTTTTTTGATAGTGTATTTTCTAAAAGGGGGCTTACTTTTCTTAATTTTAGGATAATTTGATTTTATATGCCATTTCTCATCACATCCATAGCAGGTGAGTTGATTCTTGTGCCTCTCTTCTTATAATTCCTTACCTTTCTACCCTTTTTATTTGAAAGAAATTTCTTTACTTGGTTGGTGATGAAGGCAAGATGCTCATCTTCACTATTATCTTAATTATCACTAGAAGCAGAAGACGTTAGTAAATAGGAAGCAGTAGGAGTTTTTGAACATACCTTTTTAGCTTTCAATGCCAATTCTTTCTTTCTTATCCTTATGTTTTTAATAGGCTTCCTAAGAATTATCTCAATAGCCAATAACTTTCTCGTGAGCTCATCAAGTGATAGGACTTTCAATTCATTGGCTTCCTTTATAGCTGTCTTCTTAGCTTTCCACTTATCTTTGGGAAGTGTTCAACGTCTGTTATGAAATCATAATGCCTATTACGAGGTTCATATTGTATTGCTTATATCTAAGCACTTGTTCAATGCATGAGCATTTGTCCAATGCTTGTTATTAAAAAGATAATGCTTATTGTGAGGCCCGCAACACCTGTTGCAAGTAGGCAATGTCTGTTTGTTTGTTCAGCTTAGTTTGCTTTAAATTACCCTCTTTAATACTTAGAGTTTTCAACCTCCGATTCAAATATGCTAAAGGTAAAACTTTCTTCAATCATTACAATTCAAAGAATTGATGTACCAGTAAGTTTTAACAAAAACAATTTTGGGAAAATGTTAGTCCTATGTGTTGTTTGTGATTGTCAAAATAAGAACTTAGAACCTCGAAGGTTCAACAAAAGAAACAAAAGATTGAAAGTAAAGCTGCCAAAAAGTTAGAATGCTTTATTTGGGCATTTTAGCCTTTTCAAACCCTTTTATCTTTTTTTTGTTTTGCCTAAACATGACTCTCAATCCATTTTCCATCATTCTTCATGCCTAAAAAGCATATATAAGCTTGTAATTGATATCATCTTCGAATGTTAATCGGATCGCTAAAATTTTTTTCGTGATAGATAATAATTATATTGGATTGCTACTCAGGTTTTATTTTAAAAAAATTCAAAATTATTAGAAAAATTAGACCAAATTCTTAAAAAAATAACAAAATTAGAAAAATTGTTAAATTAATATAATCATTATAATTTTTTTCTTGGTCAAACAAGCTCATACAATAAAAAGATTAATTCATAAATAAGAGTCATCCATGAACCAACATTCATTCGTAAACAAAATTAATCAAACTACTACTCATTCTTCCATAAACAATATTAATCAAACTACTATTCATCATTATTCTTTAAAATAGCATAATTCAAACTTAAGAAATTTTCAAACTATTCACCATTGTTCTTGACAATAACACAATTAAAGGAGAAATTTAAACTACATATTAAGAAATTTTAAAACTAAAAGCTTCCATTGTGTCACAATAATCAATTAAAGGAGAAAATGTCATGGTTTAGATCATTGTGTGTCACAACAAACTCCGCTTCATCTATTACACTAAGCAGTTTATCAAAAAAATGACTTTTTCTTAATTTAAAATCCTTTAATTCTATCATATTAAGTTATTCGACAACAAAATTATTTTTTTCTTAATTTAAAATTCTTCGATTCTATCAGATTAAGCAATTTGTCAAAATTAATTTTTTTGGAATTAAACTATCCTCTGATTCTCTATTCATTTCCATTTTATCTTTTTTTCTAAAATTCTAATATATTGTTTGATAATCTTAAATAAGAATCTGTACATGTACCAAATACCTATGGTTCCACGAAACAGAAATCAATACAAGAGTCACTAATCGACTAAACTTTTTGTGCCTTTAAACATGAATGACACTAGAAATATCTATGATCATAATGTATATAGATTCTTTCGAATGGAAATCAAGATTGGTTCATCGATCCTACATAAGCTAATGAAGTTAGTCTGTAAACCATGTTTTGTTAATAGTGAAATGAAAATTGCCAACTTTTTTTTGATAAAAGAAAATTTCTATTAAGTAAAATGGGGAAAAACATAGATTTAGGGAACCAAACTACCCAAATCATTCGGCTTTCCCATTTCACCTAAGATCCTAAACATCCTAAAAACTCTGAAAAAACCCTAAAACCTTAGAAAATAGAGAACAATTGACAAACATGACTGGCAGTTCATGAAATAGCCCAACCAGAACCAAATATATAAAATTATAATAATCTCAACCGAAAGAAGATCAATCAGCAAACGCATTACCAGACAAAGATATCAAAACATAACCTGCCATCAAACCAAGGTATTAAGAAACCCATGCAAACAAACAAAAACTCCTCAAACACTATTAAGACCATGCTAACAAATTCAAAGTTTTCTCTATCTCTTTTTTTTTGTGAAGGAGTCTACAGTAGAGTTCCCATCTCTCAGTGTAAGGAAGATCACAACATTGTCGTTGGCTTTAACAAACTCCTTGATTTTGATCAATGTATCCTAGATGAAGAAGTAAGGGTTTTACCTGGAAATTCCTTGCTAATATAATCAACAGTTGGTTCAGAATCTGATTCGATGAACAACTTGCACTCAGGAGGAAGATCCAAAACTTGGGATAGTTCACAAGCTTTCTAGATGGCTAAGACTTCAGTATGGATTGCATTTATAATTGCACATGAGATGAAGAAGCTTGCTTTAAAATGTCCATAGAATTTCGTAAAATACCTCAAATGCTTGCAAGATTAGCGTTAGGTTTGAAGCATCCGTCAACATTCCGTTTAATGTCCAAGCCAATAGGAGGTACCCATTCCAGCCTTTTACAAGGCTCAACTTCAACTCCTGATTCTTTGATTGCTTGAGAAGACATTAGTGTTTGTTTTAGCTGTGGAATGAAGTCCTCATTTAAAGCTTTGAACCAAAATACTGCCCTCGTGATTATTAAAGTGAATAGTGAATTCCAATTTGTTTCTTCATTATTAAAGATACATTTGTTCCTTTAGAGCCAAATGGACCAAACAGCTGCATACAATCATGTGAGCCAAAATTTTGAGACTTTTTTGCCCATATGTAAAGAGACTCCATTGATTAAAGAGCTCTATAAGGGAGGATGGGGCTGTCCATTGAATATTCCACCAGTTTAAAATCTTACACCATAAGATTTGTATAAATTTATACTGAATAAATAGATAGTCAACCATTTCTGGGTATGTAGCACAAAAGGAACATATATTTAAGGATCCATCAATAATCCCATAAGCTGCCAACATACTTCTCATAACAATCCGGTCATGAACCACTGGCCGAACTAGTAATTTAGCCTTAGGAATTGCATGTCCCTTGAATATCTTAAGGATCAATGGTGCATTTGATGCATATAATCTTTCCCCCAAGGTTAAATAAAAGCTTTTAATAGAGAATACCCCCTTATTATCCTATTTTCATAGGATTTTATCTTCAAACAATTTCTATTTAGGGATATTTGTTCTAATACAAACATTAACTCAGTCCTGAGATCGTCCTCCCATGAGAATAGGTTTCTTTTCTAGTTAAGGTGCCAAATCCATGCGTTGCCTTCCCAATAGCCCATGTTCCATATCCAAGCCCCCTTACTTAATGACAAGTGGAACATTATCAAGAGTGGAGGTCCTTCCGTACTTGTCCCTTATAATTTCTTTCCATTGAGCCTGTTGACTATCTTGGAGTCTCCAGAGCTATTTAAACAACATCGCTTTGTTCTTGTGTAATAGAGAACCAATACCCAGACCACCCAGCTTCCTGCTTCTTTCAATTATATTCTAACTAATAGCACACGCCTTCCTTTTATCACTACAACCATGCCAAAAAAACCTCCTTAGGATGTTGACAAATTCTTTAGCAACCGTTGACAATATCTTTAGCAACCCCTATCGGTAGTTTAAACAAAGATAGATAAAATATAGGTAGATTCTTAAGAACAACTTTGATAAACGTGAGGTGACTCGCTTGTGACAAAAACTTTGGCTTTTAGCCATCCAACTTCTTACTAATTTTATCAATGATAGGTTGCAATATATAGATACAATTAGGATTGGCTCTAAGTGGGAGTCCAAGATAAGTACATGGTAATTTTCTACTTTGTACCTGATTGTACTTACTGTAATCTATAACCATCCATCATTAGCATTTATCCTTGCTATTCTGCTTATAGAAAAATTTACCTTTACACCTAAGACAACTTCAAAACATCTTATCACTCTTTTAATGTTAAGTATATCCAATAGGTTGGAATGACAAAAAACTATTGTGTCATCCATAAATTGAAGGAAAGAAACTATTACACCTTCTTTTCTTACTTATATTCCTTTGAATAAACCAAGACTAATAGCATTGGAAAACATCTGAGTGAGACCTTTAACCGCAATGTTGAATAAGAAGGCGAATAAAGGGTCCCTTTATCGCAATCCTTTACGCATGGGAAAGAATTCAATGGGAGAGCCATTAATTAAAATAGCAACAGATGGCTAATATATACAACTCTTTATCTAAGTAAGGCATTTCTGGCTAAACCCTACTTCCTTCAGAACAACAAGAAGATAATTATATAAGATTGAGTAGAAAGCTTTTTAAAGGTTTAGCTTGAGCACAACCCCTTCTTCTTTAGATTTTTTGAGCAAGTGTATTACCTCATTCTACCTTGGATGAATGCTAACTGAGGTTCACTCATAATCTCATTGATGACTTTCTTCAATCTTAAAAACAATGCCTTTACAATGATTTTATGCACACAACCAACAAGGCTGATGGGTTGAAAATCTTTGAATTGCATAGCTCCATTAACCTTTGCTATTAAGAAAGTAAAGGAAGAACATATTGTCACTGGGAGATTACCGGTTTCATAGAAATAATTGAACAAGGTGTGGAAATCACGACACTAAAAAGTTCCAAACACATCTTGATGAAATTAATGTTGAAGCCATCAGGCCCCGACGCCTTATTACTATCACATGCCCAAAACACATCTTTTATTTCACTCAATTTGAAGGGAGCATCCAAAAGGCCACTAGAGTCTTGAAATAACTTTCTAAAGTGCGATCCAGGAAAAAAAGACACGCGCCATTCGACCTCATTAAACAATCCTGCAAAGTATTCTTTTGTGACACCTTTATGTCTTTAGGGGTGGATAAATTTGACCACCAAAACAAGGATTACGAATATGGAGTTTCTGTTTTTTTTTTTTTTAATCGTTGCCATCAATCGAAAGTACAAAGTGTTCTTGTCCCCATTTTTAATCCATTTGCAATGCGATTGCTATTTCCAGAACATCTCCTCCTACTTGCATTTCTCCCATAAATTCATCAAATTGATTCTCTATGATTGTTATTTCTTCTTGGATAATCCCAAATGTGTTGGAATTCCATTCAATCAAACACAATCTTACCGCCTTTAGTTTCTTATAAATCGTGCAGGGGCCATAATGCTGATCTTTCCAATTACATCCATCAATTTTTTTACCACATCAACAAACCTATGAGATAACAGTCAACACTCAAAGAACTGGAAAGGCTTTAGCCCCCAATTTATGTGAACTTCCTATAGGAATAAAGGACTATGATAAGACAATCCTTTCCAAAGTCCCTAGAGAGATAGATCTTGGAATGCATTGAGAAACTCAACATCAACAAAGGCTTAGTCGATGCGATTGGCACTATGATTATTGCTCCAAGTGAACTTCCTACCTCTTAGTGGTAGTTCATCCAGATCCATTCTAGCGATAATGTTTTTAAATTCATCTGTGCCTGTTGTTGTTCCCATATCTAAATATTTGTCTTTCAATTCAAGGATTTCATTAAAATCCCCCCAAAGAAGCCATGGATCAAGGAAATATGCTTTTACACTTAGAATTTCATTCCGCATTATACATTTATCCTTTTGGGTGGTGGCGCACAAACTGATTAAAGCACGTAATTGATCCCAAAGCTGACTAAGTATCCGAAATTAGACACCATCTACTTTCCTTCCCTGAGCCTTTTGCATCAAAATAGTCCTTATCCCATGAAACAAAAACACCTTTCGTAGCTCTATTTGCTTTCACAATTTCAAACCCCAGGTTAGTTATAGCCCATGCTATTCCAAATATACTGCCATCAACATAATCTATCTAACTATGCAGTGGAGTTAGGAAATTTACCTTCTTGGCAAATACCCACTTCCTAACAACAAACTTATTAGCACTGCCGTTCAATCCCACAATATTTCAAGGAGATAACATTCATTGATTCATTGGTGTTACAAAAATCCCTCCATCTTTCCTCCCTGCATTGGCTTCAGTTTCTTCAAATTCTTTAATTTTGTCAATAATTACTGCGACGTCCCCCTTTGGCTGCAATCTAATAGAGATTTCCACTTACCAAGTTTTAATGGCTTCTTTGATGAAGATAGATCCTCTTTGAGATACTCTTCCGCTTGTGTTCTCTTTTTCTTTATTTTGCACTTTGAAATCTTCTTTGAGATAAACCACATTGAACTCCTTAAAAGACTTGTGCTAATATCCTCTTTAGAAGTTGGTTCAAAGATGAGGGTTAGCTTTTCTTTCGAGGATTTTTTCTGTTGTTGGTTCTAATTCAAATCAACCCTCTTATTTCCTTATTTCATTTTGTCTTTATAATCCTTTCTCTTTTTCTATCCCAAACGGATTTTTCAAAGGCTCTTTCCATATCGCTGATTGCTCCTACTTTAATCAACGTCATCATTTTTAGACTCATAATTTGGCCCTTATATTTCTTGGTGGTTCTGAGCTATAATCTTCTTGCATCAGGCCCATAAAAAGCATTGTGTTGTTATCTTTATTATGACCTTGAGGGATTTTAAACCCAGTGGAGGCCAGATAGTATCATAGTTGTTTGTGTTCTGATCCACTCCTATTATGGCTTCAACATGGGTTGTAGTCGGCTTATTATCTGATGGGACTTTTGAGATTGAGGGGCTGTTATGTTGGTCTGCTTGGAATTAATATTTTGTTTTGTACGATAAATCCTATCGGGTGAGAGTGTGTGATTGGGGCATGTTGGTTGCGTTGTCTTCTTTGGAATCCCAACAAACTCAAAAATAAAAGATCCATTTTATAATTGATTGTCATCAAAAAATTCGCATAATCCTTCTTGTTGCCCATGGCTTGTAATAGGCTGGCTAATGTCCTTATTTGGATTACCTTCAGCTTTGGAGGAGAGAGCATCTAGATTCTTTTCACACTTGAACCTAAATTCATGAACAAGACCATTTCCATGGATGCCACCACACAATAGATTGACGGGACCAATTTCTTCTATAATTCTAGTGGGGTATTAGAGCTATTAACATTAATTTGCAATATTTTGAAATAAAATCACATATATGAGTAGATATTAGAATTCTAGCAGGGTCTAACCTCTTAATTTCCCTAGTATCATCATCAAGAGAAATAATAGAACCCCGTCCATTAGACATCTTGTAAAGAATCACTCTCCCCAAATGTGAAGAGGAGTGTTGTCTATTCTGAGCCACAATAGTCTTTCATTCCCAGTGTTAGATGGATCCCATTGGTTTGCAAAGACTAAACCAGTCGAAAATCCATGGCTTATACTCCTTTAAGAATTTCAAACATTTTTCTTTGTTGTTGAAAACAAGTAGGATTCCCCTCTAGTAATGAGCATGCATGATATTTGGGATTATAATCGATATACTGTAGCTACCGAAATCACCATTTTTATAATATCACATAATACCGATATCAGTGATATCTAATATCAACCCCAATAAAATTAAACATAAAAACCAATATCATTAATATAATGACGGTATTGACGGTATTCGATACTGATATCATTAGTTTAACCATTTTACATTATCCTAAATGCAAATAGAGAAATCTAAATCTCAATGTGTTTTTTAAATCAATACAAACAATAAATAGAATAACATAATTCAAGTGACAACATAATATTACAAATACATTTCTGTTAATAAGACAAAATTCATCCAAATAAATAAATTTCAATCCTAAAAAAAAAAAAAAGACAAATATCAATCCTAAAAATAAGACAGATTTTAGTCCAATTTTTTTTCGTTCATTATCATTCTATTCCAATAGCCATTTTTGTTCTTCTCAATAAAACTAAAAGAAATTTCTGTAAACATAGAAAAACATTATAAGAAAACTTTTAGCAAATATAAAACATAAGATATAAAATTCCAGCAAATATAATACAACAAACATACAAAAATTTTAACAAATATAAGATACAAATTCCAACAAAATTTTATATTATAATACATTAATATATACCCAAATTTTAGCAAATATATATCCCAAATTTCAAATTTCATAAAATGTATAGCCAAATTCTAGCAAATATATATTGTGAATTTCAATTTTTAGTAAATATATACCCTAATTTTTAGCAAATATACATTATAAACTCTCATCAAGAAATAAAAACTAAAAAAGGGAAAGATAAAAATGATAGGGAATATATAATTATCATTCTTTATTATAATAATAACCTCTACCTTTATCCTCATCGAAGCAGCATAATCAATTAATTTTAAGAACTGAAATTGCTGCAAAATATAATAAAAAATAACACATTTTATAATATCAAGTAACCAACAGTTCAAACAACAAAAAAAAAATAAAAATTATAATTATAACTGACAAATGCTAGAGAATAAAGAAGTACCATCTTTCATTCATTGTAAATCCTTTAAATCCTCCTCCACATTCTTGAAAGTTCTTAATGAATGCAACCAATTTTAACAACATATTAAAGCTTCAATAATTTTAGGAATTAAAGAACTCCTAAATGCATCAAGTGTCCTTTTACCTCTGCTAAAAGCTTATTCTAAAGCTACTATATGGAAATAGAAACAACCAATGTATCGTGAGCCATATGAGATAAAATTGGAAACCTAGTCTCATTCAACCTCCACCATCCTAAACTACCAAAGTCTTCATTTTCATCACTTTCTTACTCTTCATTTGAATATTTATCCAATTCTGACTTAGATAAAGAGCTACCACTTTGATTCTTAATCCTCCTAAACTTTGATTGCATCCTTTGCTTCATGTTTTGTGTTTGATCACCACATGAAATTTCTTCACTTATAGTTGACACTTGAGAACTTGAGGAGCCACCAATGCAAGAAGAATTTTTAACTTCATGCAATGTAAAATATTCATTAAACAAATCATATGTGACATCTCTCTCACTTTTGGCTATATATATCTCCACTACCACTCATATATATCTCTTTTATCCCAAATTCAACATACTTGAGTTTAAATTTAGGAACAATGACCACCGCAATGAAAATGAGCTTATTCATTTTTAAACATCCCCTCAATACTTATCATATTTAGCTTTAATCTTTTTTATCATGCCATTCAACTATGGATCATCACTTTGACAATGAACATAACTTATCTCATGAAAAAATAGATTTGAAGTGACATATAAAGAACCAAAAACCCTTACAGTAAGATTATAAAAGTGTTGCAAGAAAGTCACCATCCTTATAATACTCCCCTAATCTACAACTTGAAGAGCACCAAGGCTATCTTCATTATTTTCTCCATCACCTGTTAAGAGTTCAATTCCAAACAAAGGATCCATATCTTCATATGTCTTAAATTCTCTCTTAAACTTTTGGGTTATGTCCAACATTTTATATGTGATATTCCATCTAGTTGGAACATCCAAACACAATAAACTTTTAGAATTGATTTTTTCTATCTCAACACACTTCTTGAATTTGGCTAATCTAGTAAGTGATTGCCTAATATATCTAACTATAGCTCTAACTCTTTTGAGAGAAATATTAATCTCTTTTAACCTATCATTCACAACTAAATTAATTATATGTGCAATGCATCATACATGTAAGTGATCATAATTCATAATATTAGTACCCCAATACCTTTTTTTTCTTTTAAGTATCTAATAGATTATCATTAAAACTAGCATTATCTTCTGTTATTGCTCTAATTTTATCAATCTCTAACACTTCTTAATAGCTTTTTGTATATTTTTACCCTTATATGATGTAATTGGATAAAAATTCAAAACATTTTTGTGCAAAATTCTAATCATTATTGATATAATGGATAATAAGTTCTTAAGGCACATAACTTATTAGCTAACTTATAAGTTCATATGGCTAAGGCAACAACTCTTGCTCCATTCACAACTCGTAGGTTCACCTCATCCTTGACCAAAGAACTAATCCTTTTTAGACCTTACCCGTTATTACAAATGTGAGATCCACATCTAGTCTCTAATACCTATGAAGTGTATTCAAAAGTAGACAAATAGACCTCTATAATATTGACACTTAAAGAAGTAACATGAATGTCCTATTTCCTTTTTAGATCGTCCAGATAGAGCTTGTAATTTCTCTTCCAATGGCTTGACTCATTGCAAAAATGGCATGCTCACTCCTTTGTAGGTTTAGACTTAAAGTTGGGCTTGGACTTCTTTAAGTCCTTTGTAACCTTCTTGTTTCCCTTTTCTTTTCATACCTTTTCCTTTGATCATTAGAATGTCTTTAGTGTTGTTCTTGATATTCTGTTTAGTAGTCTTAAGCATCCCATGCAATTCAAAAATAGTTTTCTCTATATTATGCATGTTGTAGTTCATGATTAACACATCATATGCATCAAGCAAAGACTAAAGAATAATGTCAGAAACCAATTCTTGGCTAATGACAAGGCTAAGTTTCTGTAAATGTTTAAGATGACCCCCCATTTTCAGAACATGGTACTGACTGAGCTACCAGCTGCTAACTTGCATGAGAGCAGAGACTTAATGGTATTAAACCTTCAATTCGAGCCTTCTCTTGAACATTTCCTTGAGATGGCCCACTATAGTATAAGCCTCCATTTTTATCAGTTGCTTTTGAAGCTGTGGTTCCATACTGGCAAGCATGAGGCAAGTGACATCTACTATGTCATTGAGATGCATTGTGTGAGCATCCATTTGAACTTTAGGAGCATTAGCAATAGTCTCTACGGAGATAATTGATCTAAGACATATTCCTTCCTTTCTTGCTTGAGAATAATTCTTAAATTTTATACCAGTCTAGAAAATTAGTCTCAGTCAATTTATCCTTGTTAAGAATCAATTGCAGTGACAAATTAGAGGTATCGTTAAAGTCATAATATATATATATA
>CATIWR010494997.1:0-20017 GCA_949677035.1 Omphalea diandra | reverse complement strand
ATTTCTGAAGGATACAAAGTCATATGTTGCTGTGAAGAAAGTATCAAGAGGTTCTAAGCAAGGGTCAAGGAGTATGCAGCAGAAGTGAAGATCATTAGCCGGTTGCGACACAGGAACCTGGTACAACTCATCGGTTGGTGTCACGAAAAAAAGGACTTATTACTTGTTTGCGAGTTCCTACCTAATGGAAGCTTAGACTCTCATCTTTTTAAAGAAAAGAGCCTATTGACATGGGAAATTGCTTAAGGATTACCGGTGAATATTTTGTCACTTTCATCATTATCTTGTGGTAGTGGGACATCCAGCCCAATCTGCAACAAATAGTTACAACATGAATTCCTTGCAGTTCACTATATACATTATTAATTAATTTAAATTGTAATATATTTTAGTATTTAAATTTGGCTGAAAAATCTAGAAAAATAAAATTTAGGAGTATTCTAAAATTAATAGTTATCATCGACTTTCAAAGACTACCTCTCAGCTAGCCTCCCAATTATAATATATATAATATAAATAACACAATGTGTTTTAGAGTACATTTCTCTATTAAAGTGGTGTTTATATTTTAAATTTGTGATTGTATAGTAAATTAATAAAATTAGTCTTTCTTTCTAAACCCTTTTATATCAAAATTATTTTTTGTAATCTTATTTTTATTGAAATAAAAAATTACTTTCCTATTTTGTTTTTTATATATACACACTAGTTTTTGTTAATACGTATCATGCATGTGAATGTTATTTTCCAAATTTTTTAATAAGTTCTCTATTCTTTCAAATTTATTATAGAGTTGTATTATTTCTCTTTTGATGAGATTTTTAATTATTTTCTCTTATTAATATTATTGGCAGATTTTAAGAATTTTTTTTTTTCACTTATGGGTCTTTACTATCATTGTGGTTGTCCTTTTGATTAAAAATTTATTATTATTGTGGTGATCTTTTACTATATAATTAGAAAGTAATGCAAAATAAAAAATGTAAAATTAACTTTCACAATAAAACTATGTTTAAATATTATTTGATCAGACTCACAAAAAATTGTGTTATCAAATAATGTGAATACTTGACCTAAAAATCAAATCCAAGACACTAAACAGTAAGCTAATTCCCTTGACAAACAACTACAGACACCAGATAAACAATTAATAAGCCACATTCTTCAATTCCAAGGTACATATATAGAGCCAGGAGACTTTCATTTTCTTACATTGTGTTGTTCCTCGTTAATTACACTGCCTTGTTACTTCTTTAGGCCTCTACGTCAGAGGGAACGTTACAATAATCCTGTCTAGTAATGATCAAGGCTCTATATAGAACTAAAAAAATTAAATTTACTTCAATAACTAAATGCAGCCCAAGCTTCTACATAGTCTTGATGATTTATCTTCTTCAATTCTTTAGCCCTAATGAAAATCCTTCTAGTCTTTCTACTAACAGTCTCTCATGTCACTTCTTTATCATTCAACTTCACCAGCTTCGACCCAACTAGTAATTACTACATAAAATATGAAGGGAAAGCATCTCTTGTAGATTCTGTCATTCAGCTTACTTCAAACGAGGTTTGGCAGACAGGACATGCAACGTATATAGAACCTATGCATCTTTGGGACAGTAGTTCCTCAGGAATTCTTGCTGATTTCACCTGCAATTTTTCCTTCTCTATTGATGCGAATTACAATGCTTCGCATGCAGATGGGTTCGCATTCTTCATCGCTCCTCTTCAATACAGAATGCCTGATGAAGACCAAGGTAGTGGCCTTGGACTTGCTAGTGGCAACCTGACATTAAACTCAACGGCAAATCCATTTGTTGCGGTTGAGTTTGACACTTACTATAATCCTTGGGACGACATTGATGGTGATCATGTAGGAATTGACATCAATTCTTTAAAATCTTTGAAGAGTGTGAAATGGTATAGTAGTGATATGGATGGGAGGATAATGGATGCTACTATTAGCTATGATTCTAGTTCCAACAATCTCTGTGCTTTCTTTACAGGAGTTTCGCAAAATATAATAGCCCAACAGAATCTTTGCTATGAAGTTGATCTAAGGAGTTATCTGCCTGAATGGGTTATGTTAGGCTTCACAGCTGCAACTGGAATGTGGTCTGAATTTCATAGAATCCACTCATGGTCCTTGGTTTCAAGTTTTCAGAACCACAAAAATACCAGCACTCCTTCCCCTCCACCGCTTGTCATACCACCCTCCAATTCCCCTAGAAAAGGAAAAGTTGTATGGATAATCATCGGCTCAGGCGTCGCTGCTTGTGTTTTAGTGTCTGGTTTTTGCGCTGTATGGCATTATCAGGACAAGAAGAGGAGGAGAGGGAAACGAAGAAATGATCTAACCCATGGTCCGAGCAGAAGGGATACAGAAATTGGTTCAACTTCAACTGTTGTTTCGAACAGAGAGGAACCAGAACAACCAGAAGTTGATTCATTCATTGTAGAATGTCAGGATAATGAATTCAAAAGAGTGACGGGAGCCAAGAATATTCCATACGAAGTCTTGGCCTGTGGAACGGATAACTTTGATGAGAAAAACAAGCTTGGGGAAGGTGGATTTGGCCCTGTTTTCAAGGGTTATTTGAAAGATTTGGAAATTTATGTCGCGGTTAAGAGGATATCAGAGAGCTCAGAACAAGGTATATCAGAGTATGCTAGTGAGGTAATGATCCTGAGCCAGCTTAGGCACAGGAATGTGGTGCAGCTAATTGGTTGGTGCCATGAGAAAAAGGAAATCCTACTTGTTTACAAGTTCTTGCAGAATCGCAGTTTAGATTTCCATCTTTTCAACAATGAAAGCTTGTTGGAATGGCAAATGAGATACAAAATTGCCAAAAGATTAGCCTCAGGATTGTATTACCTTCACAAAGGATGGAGACAATGTGTTTTACATAGAGACATAAAGTCAAGTAATATCATGTTGGATTCAGAATTCAACCCTATGCTTGGAGATTTCGGGTTAGCTAGGATTGTAGACCATGGTGGGCGGTCTCAAACCTTGCAGGGTGGAAGTCGTGGATATGTAGCGCCTGAATGTTATGATACAGGCAAGTCGAGCAGAGAGTCGGATGTCTTTAGCTTTGGTGTTGTGGCCTTGGAGATTGCGTGTGGAAGAAAACCTTTTGTGCAAAGGGAAGATGGGATCCAAGTACATATAGTGAAGTGGGTATGGGAGTTTTATGGAAATGGAAAGCTTCTTGAAGCGGCTGATCAGAAACTCCACGGACAATTTATAAAGAAACAAATGGAATGCTTGATGATTGTTGGACTTTGGTGTGCTCATCCAGACTATTCTATTAGGCCTTCGGTGAGGAAAGTGGTTAATGTCCTTAAATTTGATGCAGAGCTTCCTGACCTTCCATTTAACTTTCCTGGACCAACACATTTTCCTCCTACACAAGGATCTTCAGCTATGTCAGCTTCTGATGATGTGACTTTTAGTACTGCTCCAACTTAAAGTCCAAGCCACTGTTCCATCACTGATTCCCCTAAATTAACAGCTCCTACTTCCTCTCTCGTTCTGCACAGTGTTTGAATGTTATACAACCTGATGAAATGGGAGATTCTCAAGATTTTTCTTTTAAGCTTTCTATATTCTTCCTTTGCTTTACTTAAGCCAACAGTTTTTTATTGGAATCTCTTACTTTATTTTGGATATCTTTCCTCTATAGTCATTAAATAGTCACAAATCCCATTTTTCTTCTGAAAATGAATTAATTATTGAAACACACATGATCATAAACACCTAACTGAGTTTCAGCTATGCTTCCATTGCATTATCATACGTAGGGGAAAAAAAATACACAAAATTATTATGATGGTTTACTTGGTATATCTCTAGACCATCAAGAAACAGAAATGCCTGAATAAGGCAATAATTATTCCTTTGTTGCTGGTTCAACCTAAACTAGAGATTTTCCTGCACTAGAAATATTCCATCCAGGAGAGATATTGCTTGTTTCCGTGTCATACACCCACCAACCATCAACTTTGCTGCTATGAGTACAGTAGACACAATTTCCCTTGCATCCTACTCTGCTTGCTGAGACAGACATAGAGCAATTAGCACCTAGAAACAATGCTTTGTCGACTTTCAGGTTCTCCTTCATCCATGCGAGTTTATAAGTATTAAGCTGGTAAACTTCCACATAATTTAATGATTCGACGTACTTGTAATATAAAATAATTTGACCCTCATCCATCATATATATATATATATATATATATATATATATATTGATGTGTTTCCATGATGATGATGTGTTATAAACATGAATTTGAGTTGGAAATGCAGACCAGGTGGCCCAGACTCATTTGAAGAGAAACTACCTATAAGCCAGTCATACATACATATATGATATGGTTATTCTGCTTCTCATGTTAAATAATATTACTTAATTGTCATTCAGAAAACCTTTTCATTGACTCGCATGTGAAGAATTCCATGCTAAAATTACTAATCAAATGTAAAATGTTGTAAAGGATAAAATAACTTTTATATTTTAGAAAAATATCATGAAAAAAATAATACCCAAAGACAAGTAAAAGAATTAGTAATTAAATTTCAAAATAATCTATTAAGAATTTAAAATATATGATTATGTGTGGATTAAAAATACATTGATTTATGAAAATTAAACACTTATTTTAGTTAATCCAATTTTTGTTTTTTAAGTGAGATTTTTTTAACTTCTTACACTACAAAATCAATACTCAATTATGTTAAGAAAGAACTATTTTTAAAAAAGGTACTATGAAATAAAATTTCAAATAATTATATCATATATATTCTGTTATCATATTTTATTCAAACAAGAAAACTCCCCATATCTTTACAGTATTATTTATATTTCAATCCTGGAATATGAAAACTGTAACTAGGTGATAATATGTATCTTTCTTTTAGTATTTTGTTATAACCACTAAATAAAAATAGCAAAATTTATCCAACCCTATCAAAAATAATATACAAGAATGTTTCTTGAGATCTATAACACAAAATTTTTATATAAGCCTTACATTGATACGTTCTTTTAAAAAAAATTTTATTTGGGCGTTTTTCTTTTTTTTTTTTAACTGGTTCTATTTTAGTTAACAGAAAAATATTAATATATATAAAACTATTAAACTTACAATTTGATTTTTCATAAAAATTATTTATATAAAATATAATGCTAATATGATTCAGTGATATTTTAATATTATAATACCTAAGCAATCAAACTTCATATAACAATTTTATAAATGATTACTAACATAATTATATGCTCAGGATTTTTTCTTTTTTTCTTTTTTTGCCAACAACATGCTTTAGGATGTTAACATAAATTTAATGATGATGTTTTAATTTAAATAAATAATTTAAATGTTAAATATTTTTTAAAAAAATTCAGTATAAATTATTATTATTGTTATCCCAATCCAAACTCGACTGTGGTCGATGCATAAATAAAGATTAATACAATCTATACATATCTAGATAGATTACAAAATTTCTAAATAAATGCTGAAAAAAATATACAACCTTTAATAATTGAACCAAATATCATTGAGAATCTAACAAAAGTCTCAAAAATAACTAACAAAAATCTCAAAATTAAACTGCGAAGTCTTTAAAAAATAGAATCAAATACAATAATTTAACATAATAACCCTTAAAGTAAGCCCAAGAGAGCAGAGTTTGAAATCAGAGACTATGAAACAAATGAAAAAAAAAATCCTCCATAAGAAGGTAAACTGAAACTTGAACCAGCTACCCTAAAAAAAAATTAAATGTGACTTGAGCTAACGCTCAATAAATGATGATTATAACAAATAATAGAATGAGAATAGACAAACGCTCAAATAAATTTTTATAGCTTTAAACAAGTTAATACTGTAAACAATTAAAATCTAATTCTAAGTGTTCAAAGTAATAAAAATTTTAAAATCAACTTCAATGATTCAAATCAACAAAAATATTCAAATCAATTATTTGATATGATACTCAAGGGTGATGATAGTTCAAATCACCAAAAACCTAAATGGTAAGAACGCAACTAGATAATAAATAATCAAATACAAATCTCTCAACAAATATCAATATATGACTCTGATGCAATATACTCAATGAATTATGATATTTGATAAGAAATAATATAATTTTATTACCATAATGGTTCACACAACAGAATTCAAATAACAAATAATCAAATACAAATAACTAAATACTAAAAATTGATTTAAAAATCAAAATTCATTTAATAAAATATTATATTATAAATAGAAATTTAGTCACATAAATTTAAATATCAAAAGCAACATTATAAATTACAGTTCTCAAAAATTAGATACCAACAGTTCAAAGTTCATTAATTCAAAATCAATAAATTAAATTAAATTGTTTACTACTAAAATAAATTAACATCAGAATAATAACTCCAAGTATTCAAAATCTTATTGAACCACATAATCAGAATAATAGATCAAAATTTCTAATCAACTTAAAGATCTTATTGAACCACATAATTAGAATAATAATAACTCCAAGTATCCAAAATCTTATTGAACCACATTATATTTAATAAATATTTAATGCAATAGTTCATAAATAATTATAAATAAGTGATAAATTTTATTTATTAGAGATTTATATAAGAAATATATTACAAAAATATTCAAAAAGTTTATTCTCAACATTTTATTTATTTAAACATTTTTGTGCTAAGAAATTTTTAGAAATTTTTAAAGAGAAAAAAAAATATGTCATGTATTATAATTAACATTTTCTGAACTTGAGATATAAATATTGCAAACCCAAACAGTTCAAAATAGAAGTTAAGTCCAAACATAGGAACAGATAACTTCAACTGACTCACAAAAGACAATAATTTCCTAAAAGATTACCAAGACAAGATAATCGATTCAAAATTTCACTCAATCATAATTAAAAAACAATAAAAAGAAAAGACAAAATTTTGAGGACCAAAATAACTATAATTAAAATATCATTAAAGTAAAATAATAATTATTTAGTCTGCTATAGTAAAGTTAATAAATACTAGCTTTTGATAAGTAGAATTGAATAGTATAAGCAATTTTATTAACTTCAAAAAAAAAATTCACATATTTAACGGAAAACTAATAAATAAATAAAGAATGATTCAGTCAAAATTAAAATAATTATAAGCGACTATGACTTTAGTTCCTGAGGGCTAGGCAAAAACCAAGAATATTGTAATAATTCTAATAGGAGTAATCATCCATCCAAGGAAATGAGCAAATGCAGGTAGGTATTAAAGTTCAAATAAGTAGTATAAATATCTATATTCAGTCATATAATTTAAACCCAAATTATATCTTAACCAAATTATCATATGATTCTTTTGATATTGAAAAAGATTAATCTAATAAAGGACTCGATATATATATTAGCCTTAAAGATTAACTCTGTTAGGAAAAAAAAGTAACATAAAAATGTCATTAAACATATGCAAGTTTGATAGATTAAGAAATTGAAATTTCATACAACAAAATAAAATTGGGTCTATAAGAAAGATAATAAGAGGTACTCATACAAAGAATAATTGAATACATGCAGAAGGTGTAGTTTCTGTAAACTAGACAGGGCCACATTCTTTCTCATGCATGCAACATAATTAAGAAAAAAGGGGGGTGGGGGAGGGGGTATTTGAAATCAAAATGGGAAGGATAATAGCTTAAAAGAAAGGACAATAAGGAAAACTCTATATAAATGTGGCTAATAGAAGAGTAAAAAAACGTCTTATTATATATATAAGTAAAACGAGTAATTGAATTATGAGCATAATAAGGTGGACTGACGTGAAGGAAGAAGATAAGAGGTGTATATTATATGTAGAGTCATAACCTGTTGTCAAAGAATAAGCATAAGAAACAGATTATAATTTATTATTTTTTTAATATATGTTGCAAGAGTTTGAAGGTAATAAATAATAAATATAAAGTATTATCAGCTTTGGAATGAGAAAGAAATTGAATAGAGGAACTAAATTGCTTTCTTGAATTAGTTCACCGTTTCAGAGAGAAGGAGATGAAAAGTAAAAGAGAGAGATAAATGGAAGGGTTTTGTTGTGATAGAGAATGGTTTGGTTCTATCTAATGTACTGCAAAGAGTAAGTTACTCAAATTTTGACAATGTATATGTAATCATCCGTATCACTTATTGGAAACTAAGTTATTATACTTTGACTTGACATAAATTAAATTAATTAAAATTTAAAATTATAGGATATTATTATTATTATTATTATTATTAGCCTCATTTGCGCAACACATAATTGGCAAGTTTGTAACTTATGTGGAAAAAAGAAAGGAGACAGTAGTTTCAACAAGAAAAATAGTAATCCAACACTTGAAGATAATAGAAGTAATTCTCTGCAAAAAAATATGATGCTAGATTGTGATTGATTGATTTATAGTTTGACATGATGAGTCTAATACATATTAGAATTTCTCGTAAAATGGACACAGATATTCAAATTTCAAGTAAAACAATAAATAGACAAGAAAATTTAGTGTTTGTTTGATTTACAGATTGTTTAAGCCATAAATTAATGTTAATGCTAGAATTAGTTAAACTTTTAGTTAAGCCGTAGGATTAGTTAGGCTAACCCTTGTTTCGTAGAAATATTTTAATCCTAGTATTAAGTAATTCATATTTTTGATTTTTTGTTCGGTACGACAGTTCAAGTATTGAGATAAATTAATGAAATAAAATAAATTATTGAAATAGTCTTTGCCCTAAAGTTTAAAACTCTCAAAACCTTATTTTTCCTCTTTATCATTCTTAATATGTATTTTTAAACTTCTCTACACTGATTTCGAGTTTGAGTTTAAATCACCATTTTTCCTTTAAAGTTTTTTTTTTGTAATTTTATTTTTGATGTTCGATATCATCACATAATTTTTTTCTTTTCTAATTAGATATTTAATAAAATAATATTTAATTATTATATTATTTTTTATTTTAATATATAATTTAATTATTTAATTTTAATATTATATATCATAAATGAAATGAATTATAAATATTTAACTTGATTTTTTATAAAAATGAAAATTTCAAAGAAAAAGAGAAATGATTCGTTTTCTTGTTTAAAATACACATAAAGAATTTAAAATTATTTATTTTAATTTATTTATAAAATAATAATTTTACAAATCAAATAATTCTCTAATTAAATTAGTCAAATCAACAAAGGGATCCAATAAGACTATTTTAAGTATTATAAATTTATAAATATAGGGATCAATAATCCCATTAGAATGGAATTAGTAAAGACACCAGGAGATAGGTTTTAGTTAAAATTATCTTCATGGATTTTAAACTTTGAGATTATTAAGCCAAACTCATTTTTTTGAACCTAGCATAGGATTAGTGATTAATCCTATCATTTGGTTATACAGTCCTGCAAACCAAAAGAGCTGTTATAACTTTCAGAGTCAAGAGCTCTTCTATTTAATTATTAATTTTTGAATTTTTATTTTTCAAACTAATAAATAAAAATAAAATTCTTGACAAGAATAACGAATGTGTCCTAAATCTAGCTATTGTAGCGACTCTAGGAGCTTTTACCCTTGGAGAAATCCAATTAAGAATAGAAATATGTATCATCAATATCAATTTTAGAATTTGTTTAAAAGAATAATTTATCATGTGTCAAATTTAAAATTTATTTGGGACAGTAGCTTTTTTTGACAAAAAAAAAATTGAAACTTCTATTAGTTTGACATATAAAATTACTTAATTAAAAAATATAAAAAAATAAAGCTAAAACATATATATATATATATTGTTTATTACATAATAAATATTTAATTTATTTATAAAATAATACTATTTGTTGAGACACATTGATTGTGTTTCAACTTGAGGTAAATAATGTTCCTCTTATTAACATTAATAAATACATAGTCGACACAACACGCGAATCATCCATTAGGATATAATTAATTTTAATTTCAGAATTAATTTTAAATGAGTATTTATTAAATAATTATATTTATAATATATATTATTTTTGACAAGTGATAATATAATATGATTTCATTTTGCCATATGGCAATAAAGCCACTAACTAATTAGTTCATTTATAAATGGAAATAAAAAATTAACAAAAGAACCTGCAAAATATGCAACCAAAAAAATTAACACTAAGGATAGTTTTCATATATTATCTATTTTAAAAGTAAATATTATTTACTTGTGCATATATTTTGTCTTCAATGTTTTAAGTATGAGTAAATAATATAAGCCTGTAAATAATTAATTAATTTATAAATAAAAATAAAAATCATTAAATAATCTATAAAATGGAAAACTAAAAAAAATCAATGCTAAAATTAGTTTTTATATATGATCTATATTACAAATAAATATTATATATTTAAACATATATTTGTGATGAATACTTAATTTTTATATTTATAAATATATTTTGAATAATATATTAAATTATAATTAACTCGTGAATTATTGACTAATGTTGTATTACAACTAATATCCCGTCTTTATTATAATTGATAGAGTATTAGTGTTTATGAAATTCCAGAGCTAGCATGGTTTCTTCTCCCTGGCTACGATGTGCACATAACAAATTTATAACTAAAGGGGAAATTTTAAATTATTTTCTTTATTATATGTCAGTTTTCACATAGCATGAGAGACAAATTTAAATTATTGTTTATTTATTATAGTACTATAATGCAAGTTCCACGAGACAACAAGCGCAATTTGCTAATTTATAAGAGGACAAATTTAAATTTATTCTTCATTATAATAATTATAATGTAATTTTTTTCATATAACAAGGGACATTATAATAATTATAATGTAATTTTTTTTTCACATATCATTCACTTCATAATCGTGTAAATACTAAACACAGCTGCCTTTTACAAAAATGCGTTCTTGTTTCCTCTAATAATAATAATACATATCTCTATTAAGTATAATTTTTACTAAAAAGAGTTTTATACAATTTTTTTCTTTTTTTCATTATTTTTTTTATATATTACACTTAAATATTTGAAATTTTTTAAACTAAAAAATATTGCATTTTATTGATAAAGAGTATTTTTTTATTATAAACATGAATCACTTTTCTATTTCTTTTTTTATTTTCATTTAGATTAAGTTTTGTATTTATTTTTTTTAAGAAATTGATTTATATCATTATTACAGAGAATTTTTTTCAAATAAAATAAATTTTTAAAAAAATTCAAAATACATAGATGTAAAGTATAAAGTTAAAAAGAAAAAGAAATTTTATATAAAAATGAATTTAGTAGAAAGTCTCTCCAGTATCACTTTTTTATAATTATTTTTTGTTTTTACATATCTAAACATGTTATATAAATAAAAAAAATTTAAATCACATTTGATATAAATTTCAAAAGAACATAATATTATTATTAAAAATTTATTTGTGTATTTCATTTATTCATGTTTACCTTATTTATTTATTTTTTGTGATGATAAAAAAAATCAAATATGTCTTTGAAGCAACATATTATTCAGACACCAACGTAACAGTGTTTTAGCTATATATGAACAATTTGAAAATTTGATATGAATATGCCTAATTTTTATATTAAATTTGTAGATCAATTTAAATTAATTTAGCTTTAACTTGGTCTAAATAAATTTGAATTTAATCTTATTTAAATTATTATTAATATTTTAAATTTATTTAAAAATTAAAATAATAATTTTTATTTAAAAATTAAGAATTGTGAGTGATTTAATCTAAACTAAAATCGAATTAAAAGTTATGATGGTAATGTATCATCCAAAAATTTGATTTGAAACTGTCTATAAAAAATAATGAGAAATCAAATTTGTCCAAAAAAATATTTCATATTTGATTCGACTGAAGAAGAATATCTAAAATAATATGAACTTCAAATAATCTTATAATTTTTAAATTAAATTCAATCAAATTTGTGGATCAATCTAAATTGATCTAATCCTAAGTCGATGAATAAATTCAAATTAATCCCATTTAAATTATCAACAATATATAAAATTTATTTAAAAGTTAAAATCATATTTTTATTTAAATTTAAAATTATGAATGATGGTATTCAAGCCAAAATCGAAACAACAATTTGAAATTAATCTAAATTTTGTTATATGTCTTAATCTATTGACTTGACTTGTAACGCAAAATAAATCGATCCTCATCAATATATATAAATTTTAGGGCCAGATATGGTTGCCTATGATGTGCAGTTAAGTGCAATGATTTCGTCTACAAAACATGGAAGATCTGCAGGCAATGATTGAAGCTTGCCACGCCAACTTATGTTGAGCTTCTGCAGTTTAGAGAGTTATGTGATGCTTGCAGGCAGAATCTCAATTTTCGGGCAAAGTTATTCTTATAGGATGATAACCAATATTTTTAAAATTAGATTGGAGATTAAATTAATATTAATTTTTAATTTTATATATATATACACACCATCTTTTTGTCAAGTATCTTTTTTTAAATTAAATTAATATATTTTTAATTTGATATATTTTATATATATATATATATATACACACACCATCTTTTTGCCAGGTGCCTTTTTTTTAATTTGATTTGTTTAATTAATCTAATTTAAATGATTAAGTTTATATTTTTTTAAAAATATATATATAACATGTAAAAATACTTCTAAAATAAATGATATTTCCTCATTTATGTGATATTTTCTGAAGAGAATAAAAGTTCTTGTAAAAGATGGTATTTCCTAAAAGATGATAGCGACGAATCAAGCTGTCAATTAAGCTATTGACCTAATAATAACCAAACTTATTTTATGATAAGTTGAGTGGGCTTGAACCATGATGCCAAATTAGGTTTTGTGAGGAGGGATGAGTCTGGCCCATAGTAGTAAGGGTAATATCACTCAATTGAGGACTCCATTTTTGCAATTTGGTTTTGGTTAATAATTTCTTCTGAAGTACCAATTAAACAACAAAGCTTTCCCTTGCAATAAGAGAAGCTTGGCATAAAATGTTACATTAGTTTTCTTTGGTAGAAGGTGGCTACACAACGTCCCATATTGACTTTATGTTAAACTACCCAATGCCCAGAATTCGCTTCCACATTCTTTTGTCCTCCCTTTGCACATTTTAAAAAAAATGTCTTTAAGAAAATCCTAGATTGGAGAGTTACTTTATCAATAGGGTTAGGTAATGCCTAAGAACCATTTTTCTCAAATTACCTCATGTAAGTCTTAGAAGGTCTTGGTTTATGGTATAGTTGAAACAAATTGAGTTGCGAACAACTAAGATTACTGTGTGAAATTCTAGATTGAACCATAGTACCACTCCCACATTACTCCTTCTAGGGTGGTAGAAAAGATTTTGCATAAAGGGTGTCAAAAAAGTTGTGTAGCTCTAGCTTAGACCTAAACCTATATAAGTGGCTTTTGGGATTAGCTGATATGTTGTCGTTGTCAATGTGTGGCAACTTGAACTTTTGAGTACTGGTTCATTCCTTATCTATTGTGAGAGGGGATTGTGGTCATAGACATTGTAATCAAAGGCAAAGTATTATTTACCTTGTGCTCTTTTAATAGTCTCCATTATCTTATTCTATAAGGTTTTATCATCCAAAAATTGGCAAATAGAATGTAGGGCTCGACCTTTGGTAGGTTTGTAGGTGGACTCTTTTACATCATTACACATCCCAAAAAGTTGAGCAACCTATACTTCTCGAACTAGTTCTTTTGTTTTCCTTACTTACCAAGTTGATGCAAGTACCCTGATGTTGTGTTAAGTGTATAAGAGGTGTTTGTGGCACAACTACCTATTCATAATTTTGAATGAGTGCTTGCTTGATTTCTCTCAATATTGAAGTGAGAACCTCATAAACAACTGCCATGCGAGCAGTGGCTTAGGGGTCTTGAGGTTGCACTGCTAAAGGCTTGTCTTAATGGATTGTTTAAAGAGACGAATAATTGAGGGTTTAAGACAAGGTGTTTTCAGGACATCTGACTAATTATGGGTTTATACTATTTTGGGCTCATTGAAAGAGGCCATGATTGAGGGCTAAAAGTTTTTTTTAGCTCATTCATGCTCATCGCACCAATGTTGTTATTATGCTACTAAGTTGGGTAGTTCAAGTAGGTTTTCTGATATGGATGTGTGGCTTGAGTGTCCCTGCTTCAATCTCCACAAGGCAAACAATAGTGAGAGGAGAATCCAACCTTGTACCGGAAGTCCACTCTATTGTTCAAGTCAATGAACACTACTTGAGAGACAAAGTGAGAGTTTATAAGAGTTGAATGAATGAAATACCTAGTTATACCCCTTTGTATAGTAATTTATTAGGTGGATTGTTTTCATGTTGGATGAGGACTCTACTTCCATCTTGATGAGGATTATCTTTTTTTTTATGAGGATTAGCTTTCTAATGAAGTTATCTTTCCTTATGAGGATAAGAGATAAGTTGACGAGCTATATATAGATCGAGCCAACATTGACATATAATTCAAAAATCCATCTTGATTCGAGTTGAGCTTATAATAAGTTGCATGGTTGAGACTCGTGATATTGAGCTAGGCCTTACATAAGAGCGGGTATAACCCTTTTTAGTAAGAGTAGTATTGATAATAATATTATATCTCTAATTTAGATAAATAGTTTACATCTTAAAAAACTTTTTAAAAAATTTGCATTGTATGTTGTTCTTTTTATTATTGTAACTATTATTATTGTTATTATAAAATTTAGTGTAGTTTTTGCAACACATAACAAGCTTGTAACTTCTGAGAGTGGAAAGTTATAAATTTAATATGTAAAAAAGAAAAGGAAAACAAAACTAACACTATAGTTTCAACAAGAAAAATAGTAATCTAACACATGACAGATGTAATTATCTGCAACAAACGATGATTTAAAGTTGTGATTGAGTGGTTTATAGTTTGACATATTCAATTTAATGCATATTAAAATTTCTTATAAAATAAACATAGATATACAAATTTCAAGTAAAATAACAAATAGGTAGAAATTTATTATTTATATTTCGAATTATTATTTTCCAAACTAAAAAATAAAAATAAATTCCTGGATATGCATTCTAAATCTAAATACTTCAATGGCCAGCAACGAAGAGGCTTTTAACTTTAGATAAATCCAAGTAATCAGTACTTAATTTTGATATCCAAATTGATTTTAAACGAGTGTTTGTAACTTATTAAATAATTATATTTATAATATATTATTTTTGATAAGTGATAATATAATGTAATTTTATTTTATTATATGACAATTAAATAAATAATTAATTAGTTTATCTATAAATAAAAATAAAAAAAATTATTAAAAACTATGTAAAATAGGTAGCCAAAAATTAAAGCTAAAAATAGTGTTTATGTATGCTGCTTTCATATTTTAGTTATTTAAGTAAATGTAATTTTTTTTTTTTTTAGTTAAATGTAATTTTTTTTAGTTCTTTATAAAGCCATGGTCATAACGCTGGACAGGATTAAAATATAGCCTATGAAATGGTACCGAAATTGAAGAACATCAATTGGAAACAGCATGGATGGCACGTTGCTCCTGCTAGGAAAAATGTAAGAAAATCAAAGTCTGTTGGTTCTGTATACACCACGAATTAGATTTGAAATCGAAGAATTTGGTTTATCAATTATTTATCTGGTGCTTATAGTTGAGTTGTTTGGTAATCCACACTTCTCATGTTGATTATGCAAAAACTTCAAGAATTAGTTTAAGTGATTAAGAGATTTTATTTATTTATTTATTTTTTTGGGTGTGATTCTCTATAGAGGTAGCAATTTCTTATTCAATCTGAAATTAAAAGAGACCAAAAATTGATCCGACCTACTTTTTAATATTTTAAAATAATTTTAGAATTATTTAAAAATCAAAATTTTATTTTTTGAAATTTAAAATTAATAGTGATACAGCTTGAAAAATGATTCAAATTTCTTTCTATATATTAGTTTGATGACCCAACCCGACTCGTTATTAGAAATAATCTATCCAACACACAATTTATCCGAATAAAGTCACTACTCAAACTTAATTGGACTTGACAATTTATCATCTTTAATTTTTTTGGCACAAAAAAAATACGAATTATTTCTAAATTTATTAGGCCAATGTGAAAAATATCCCTTAAAAAAATTTGAAACAATTTAGTCTTATTGAAGCGTAAACTAATTTAAAAATATTCTAATAGGAAAAATATTGTCAATGTAAATAATTCTTTAGATTTCTAAATTTTTGATAATATAATATTCAAATTTGTAAAACCATTATTTTATTGCAATATATATATAATTTATTTACTATGAAATATTTTTAATGGAAATAACAATCTTTATTTTTGTATTCTTACATCAAGATCATACCAGGTTAAAAAGAAAAGGACAAACTAGGTCCAATATCAAGTTAATTAAATAAAAAGATCAATTTTTATGTTAAGATATATCTTCATTCATGTATCCTAAATAAGACGAATTCTTATCATAATGAGACTGAGTGTCATTACGTGAGCTGCTCTCAAATTGCTTCCATCATATATGTAAAAATAAAAAATAAAAAATAAAAAATAAAAAAATAAAAAGACTTCTATTGAGCACTGGATGAAGATTCTTATAATGTTAAGGTAATTATTATAATACGCATTTTTCACAATTTTTTTTACCGTAATAATTATGCTATCAATCCCATTCTTTGGGCTCCAATAATGCATGCTACTATAATTTTAGTTCCTTTCTTTTTTTCTTTTTAGTTTTATTGTTTTGGAAATAAAATGATTTCATTAATTGAAAATTTCAGTAGAATAAAAATATAAATTTTTTGATAAAAATTTTTATGAATGAAAATTTAAACTACAAATATATAAATAAAGATCTCACCTTAAAATATTAAATAGAATTCACAGACTTACATTTGGCTAATTAGCAATACATGCATTTATCTTTGACACATTATTTTGCATAAGTCTGATTCAATATACTTAAATATTGGTCTATTGCAGAAATCAATACTTGTATTAAAAATCAAACATCTCGCATAAGTATAATAATAGTAAAAATCCACAAAAGAACAAAAAAATTTTAAAAATCTACTAGTAATAATAGATTAAAAAAACAAAAAATTTAATAAAAAGAGAGATATACAACTCTATGATAAATAAATAATCAATAAATTTGAAGGCAAAGAAAACTTATTAAAAATAAAAGCAATGAAAATGACAAATTTACACTATTTATTTTAGTATCTCATCAAAGTTGAAATTCTTTTAGAAGTTCTATTTGCTCAAAAAAATTTCTTTTTCTTTTTTTTTTTTTTGTTCATTACTCATTTTTATACGAGATAGATCGGATTTATATGTATAAAATTGAAAAGGAAGTTATGATAAACCTAGAAAAAAATTATAAATTAAGAATAGTACTCTTCAGTAATCTTTGAAAAATGGGATCAATCATTATTATTTTGACACAAGAAAGGGATGTGAAAAATTCCTTTTCTTATGTGGAAGGCTAGGATGGTGAATAAAATAATACCTCATAGAATCCATTGTTCTTCCTCATGTAGCCCTCATTTTTACACTTACTTATCTTATGCTAAAAGTGGAAAATTTTCTTTCTTTTCTCCACTCACCTTTCTTCATTCATACAAATCTTTCTTTTTTTTTTTTTCTCTTGTTTTATTTTTTTCTTTTCTTATAATGCATAATTATATTAATACAATATATAACTATATCAATTTATAATTATATTATATTACTATAACTATATAATTTATATTATTATATTATAAATAAAATTTTTATTCCACAAAATCCAATTTAGATACATATAATTTATTTAATCTAATCAATATTTATTTTATATTACATAATATAAAATAAAAATGATAAAAAATAATATAATAATAAAAAATATAACTGTAGTAAAACCTTCAATTAAAAATAAAACAATACAAAAATTTATGATTAATAATAATATATTTTATTTTTTATATAAATTTTATAGTGTTTATCAAAATTTTAATATTACAACAAATTTTATAGTGTTTATCTATTTTATACAATGTCATTTCATTTTTTATACATTATAGGTTCATTTCTTATATACACCATGTTCATTTCTTATACACGATAAGTTTATTTTTTATACATTGTAGATTCATGAATTTTTTATGTGGTTCATTTATTACATGAAATCAGTTGATTAATTTAAATATATATGTTCATTTTTTATAAATTGTAGGTTTTTTATAAACTTTATGTTCTTTTTTTGTAAACTGTAGGTTTATTTTAGTATAAACTGTAGATTCATTTATCGATAAACTGTAGATTCATTTTTTGTAAACTATAAGGTTTATAAACTGTAGATTTATTATAAGTAAATTGTAGGTTTATTTTTTGTAACCTATTGATTCATTTTTTGTAAACTATAGATTCATAAAATGTAGATTTATTATCAGTAAGTGTAGGTTTATTTTTTCTAGACTATATATTCATTTATATACTAAATATAAAATATATTATAATTAATCATAAATTATTGTATTCTTTTATTTTTTTATTAAAGATTTTAACACAATTATATTTTTCTTATTATTGTAGTATTATTTTTATAATTTTTATTTTATATTTTGATATTATATATAACATAAAATAAATATTCATTAGATTAAACAAATTATATATATCTAAATTGATTTTTGTAAAATAAAATTTTCATTTATTAGAAAAAGAAATATATTAATATATTATAATTATTATATAATTAGATTATAAAATTTATAATCTAATTTTATATAATTAATTAATATAATTAATTAATAATAATATAAATTATATAATATAATAATATAGTATATAAAATTATAATATACAATAATACACAAAAAAATCATTTAAAAAAAGAAAAAAATAAAATAAGAAAAAAAAGTAAGAAAGTTGTGCACAGTGTGCACAACTAGGGATGCATTCTTTTTTGCTGCTCACATGTGTTATGGACTTTTGATACATATTGCGATATGGACAAAGGACTGTAATATAATTTGCTATGTATAGATGACAAATAAGTCATATTAGTTTTTTTTGGATCGAATTAGATTATATTATATTTCAGACAGATTCAAGATTACTCATTAAATTTCATATTATTGTTAAAAATAATATTTCGGGTCATTTATTATGTAATAATTTCTCATCATTTGTTAAGAGAAATAAAAATTTTATTTAAAAAATTATTTTAATGAGAGATTTTATATAAATAGAACTTGATTAATTTTTTATTTTCATTTAAATGTTCAATAAATTAAATATAATTTATTTTTTAAGCAAATGATTATGCATAATAAAAACTAGCAATTAATTAAATTCGTACAAAATAGAAACTAACGAAATTATGTTTTTATTTTTAAATAAATTTGAAATATTTTTAATAATTTAAATTAGATCATTCAAAAAACTGGTTTGGATTTCCTTTCCATCGGATCAAGTTCAAATTATGTCAAAAACTTTTAACTCTACTTATGTGGTTGGAAAATAGACAGGACAACCTATTTAGCAAGAAACAAAGATAGATATACCTTGGCTAATTTGGTTTCCCATAAAAACAAATTTGCTCCTCCAATTTTCCAATTTATGCTTTAGTTGCTTCTCAACCTTATTCACATTCCTCCATTGATCAAATCAGTAAAATTGATTCAAATTTTTTCTTCTAAAATCAACAAATGAAATTGAATCCATATCATTCTTCATTTCTTCTTCGTTTTATCTGCAACAAAAAGAAACAAATCATCATATATCATTGTTTCTTCAAATCAGGTAAGAACAACAAACAAAATTCTTCAAAAAACCTATTTTCTATTACTTTTTTCATGTATATATATATATATATATATATATATATATATATATATATATATATATATATATATATATATATATATATATATATATGTATATTTTTAATATAAATATGAGATAGAAAAAAAAAT
>CATIWR010494978.1:0-11050 GCA_949677035.1 Omphalea diandra | reverse complement strand
CTTTATATGAATGCACCCAATGGAAAATATTATTATATCTCAGATACTTTTTTTTTCTTTATCAACAGTTGTTTTCAACTTCTAGTGTGTAGTATAGAAGAAGCAGGAAGAGTAGTGCACCACCCTTTTTTTTATTGTTCTGCCTGATGATATAATATTTTTTTAATAAAATATTACATCATTGGCTACTCTATATATATATATATATATGAGTAGCATTAAAATTTTAATCATATTAGATGAGATGAGTTGATAGGGAAAATGAACAAATGTTAAATATTTCGTAACAAGAGAAGCAAGTTAGAGAGAATGAGGATGAATTTATATTTTAGTTTGAATCATTCTTTAGCTATAAAAGTTTAAATTTGTGTGGTATGAGAGCTCATTTGGCTATATTTAGTTTTTTTTTTTGTTTTCTTTAGTTTTGTATCCTTATTGGAAGTGAGAACTCTTTCATAAAGTGACAACTGGTTTGGCTTGGTTGTCACCTGACAAAGAAAACAAACTTGAGATAACTGCTTTAGGTTAGATAATGTATAATTAAATGATCAAAACTCAAGTAAGATAATGGGTAATGGGTCAAACCGATTATCCTCAGCAGAAAAGAAGTTTTAGGGTTTGTTTGCCGTTACAAAACTAGTAGTTTGATCAATAAATTTTATTTGATAAATTATATTATTTGAGAAAAAGGTTAAATTATAATCTCCTTAAAAAAACTAATAGAATTGACGTTCAACTAAATAAATTACTAAATTATGATTTTTTTTCATTTTATACTATTTTTTTATCTAAATGACAATTAATATTATTTTATATCATTTTACATTTTTTAGCTACTTTGTTAGCTATTTTTATCAAACACTTTTACATCAATTAATTAGATTGTCAATTACCAGATTTTCAACTATTAGATTATCAGTTACAACAAGATTATCTTTTAGTTTTCTCCAATAGAGCCATAGTCTATTAATAATATTACAAGATAAATAATTATTGTCGATTTAACATTGATGTTGAAAATTGAGATCAAATTATTGTTAATTTAACGTTGATGTTGAAAATTGAGATCAAATTCGTACATAAGGAGAAAATTAACATATGTTAGAAAATAAATCCATGAAGACAGTTGTAAAACTAATATATTAGATGCAAAATTATCAATGTGAAAAAAAATATATATAGATGCAAAATTATCAATGTGAAAAAAAAAAAGTGAATACATGTGAGCGTTATAAGAAACAACTAAATAAGTAAATAAGAATACACTGTGATTGAGTGGATTTTAGGCTGTGAATATAAGTGTTTTTCTTATTTTTGATTATTTCGACAGTCAAAAACTCAAACTTTGGATTCGATTCGCTTCCAAAAAAAAATTCTTAAGTCTAATTTCTTCCTTCAATTAATTTGTATTTATAATTTAAATAAGATTTAAAATAAAATTTTTATATAGAATGAAAGTGATTATTAAAAGAACTGCATATATTATAAAAATTGTATCTTTTTCTCAAGATTGTAGAATTTATCTCTATATTTCGATAAATTTAATATATTTATGAATAATATAAAGTGTGTTATTAATTCATATGCTGAGTTCATCTAATGAATTCTCTAAAAAAGAAATGTGAGTATTCCCATCAATTTATTTGCAGTTAAAATAAAAGGAGAAGAAAAAGGCAAATGAAGTGCCCTACAAGCAAAAACAAAGAGCTAAGCAAGCAAATGTTATAAAGATCATGAGATGTAGCATTAAAACAAAGAAATGACCTTAATGTTTTGGCTTTAATAATACATAAATTGTTTCAATCACAATCATCAGCATATGCCAAGAAGGTAGCTATTCAAAATCACAAAAAAAGTCCAACAAACAGAGCAAAAACCTTCCTGAGCAATCTGAATTATGGGACCATATTGCTGGATAGAAGTTGTAAATTAGAGTAAAAAAGAACTATTTACATGGTTGCTGAATTTTGGTGTGGAAAATCCTTTTTTAGAGATTTAATCTGACATACAAAACTAATCTGTGATGATATTCTTTAAGTAAAAAAAAAAAAAAGGGTCTAATTCTACCAGTGACAACATTGTAAACATCTCAATGACAAAGATTTGGGATGTGGATTAGGCAATTTCAGGTTCAAATTATTTTAATGGGATTAGAGAGAGTTTATGAATCCTCATCCTACAGAAGGGAAAGAAAAAAAGAGTAAATCCTGTATTGGTATGTGAAAAGATGACTTGAGCAAGGCAAGTGCATAGTCATTTTTAAATTATCAATGGTTTTAGAATGAAATCGGATCGATTGATCAAACTGATAATAATTCTACCATTGACAACATTGTAAACATCTCAATGACAAAGATTTGGGATGCTGATTAGGCAAGTTCAGGTTCAAATTATTTTAGTGGGATTAGAAAGAGTTAATGAATCCTCAAAAAAAAGAGTAAATCCTGTATTGGTATATGACACGATGACTTGAGCAAGGCAAGTGCATAGTCATTTTTAAAATGTTTTTAGAATGACATCAGATCAATTGATCAAACTGATAAAATTAAAAATTAATTAATAATTTGATTTAATTTAATATTAAAAATCAATTAATAAAAAATTAATTAAAGTAAAAAATTAATTAAAAAAATTGATCAAAATTAAAAATATTTTAATATTTTTTATTATTTTGTTATAGTATATATTTTTAAATATTATTTTTATTTTAAAAGTTAAAATTTAATATATTAAATTAAATTAATTAAATTAAAAATCCACTTATTTATCAATTCAGTTTTCGATGATTTTAAAAAGGTTACTTATCACCAATCTATGCCACATGGGGCCGCCCTATATAAAATTATGAAATGAACCCGCTCTTTGACACTTCTACATTTTAACGGGGACCCTTCAAACATTTTCGTGCAAAGACCATCTAATCAATTTCTTTGATTATTGCCATTATAAAAAAAAAATAAAACATCAAAATTAATGTTTTTTAAATGCATTAGTATTTTTTAAAACAAATGTATTTGTTAATTAATATTTCATCCATTTCACAATAATAATCATTTTAGAAAGATGCATACATATTAAAAAAGTTATTAAATAATTTTAATATTAATTAAAATGAACAAATATATCCTTTACATATTAAAAAATTATTAAATGGCTTCAAACAGCTTCAATATTAATAAGAGTAAAATTAAAAAAAGTGTAATAAATGATACATAAGAGCCATAATACGACAAATAATGAAAAATATATTTTTTTTCTAAAATGACTATTACTGTAAAATGGAGAGAGTATTAAATTTTTTTGAATGATTTTAAAAGTAAATATCCCATATCAATTAAAAGTGTTTCTTCAATAGGAAAAAAAAAACTCCAGCTTTCTTAGACTAATCATGAATTAAAAGCAACAAAGTTTAATAAAATTGAAAATATGTTGAAAAATAATTCATAGAAACCATGATAAAATGACATTTTGAGACTTAATTTTGGATAGAATCTGGTTCATTCATTTATTTTTCATGAGAATTTAAAAATGATGTATACTCAAAATTATAGAAGTTTGAAATTCAAAATATGCTACATGAGAAATTACCCACATGTAATAATAGAAGAATTAAATTTGAGATAATTCTATGATGGATGAAATTAATTTAGTTTAATTTATAACTACATAATTAAATCTAATTAATTTTGTAATTGTTGAATTAGTTATCTTAATTATTTGATTTTGTAATTATTGAATTAATTGATGATTAATTGTAAATAGTTACTCAATTATCCTAATTAATTGATTTTTATAACTGTTAAATTAATTTAAAATTAATTTTACACAGTTATATCCTCATGTGGATGATTATATAACATCTCCACTTTGATAATTATATAAATAGTCTTTTCCTCTTTTTTTAGCACATTAGAGTTAGTGATTCATATAAAAATTATTCTAAAATCTAAAATAACTTATTCTTTCTTATTTATCCATAATTTAAATTTAAAAGTTGATAATTAATGACTAGACTCTTCTTTCCTTGGGCTTGCTCAAATCTTTTGTTTACATAGAAAGTTTGACATGCCCAAACTGATTTGGTAAGTTCAATAATATTTTGGGCTAACAGTCGAGAACATTATTGGTAGGCAAGGCTTAAATCTATGGGCTCATCCCTGGATGGGTAGCTTTAGTAGGGTTAACATCTTCACTTTGTTTAAAAGGTAGTGAAATGAAAAAGTTTGAGTTGGCCCGTAATGGGTTTAGATGTTTGGCTAAATATTTTGTGTGGTTGTTTACATAACAATGAGTTTGGATATCCTTTTAGATTTGTGTGAATGTGAGTGGTATTTGGGCTGAAAGAGCTTCCAATAGAGAACAAATCCAACAACTAAATATTTATCAGGAAGGGTTGAACCAAAAAGTTTTGTATGAATTTGGCATCTAGGAAAAAATTGAATTGTGATAGGTTTGGCTGTGATCAAACTGGTATGAAAAATTTCACCATTGGTAGCCTTGAAAATTTTTTGTAAGGCTTCTAGTATTTTGCAGGAAGAACTCTGGGATTCATCATAGATAAATGTGCACTGGTATTCATGAAAGCGATTACTTTGATTGGCTTAGCATACTTCTCCGAAAAAATATGAACAAAGGCCAATGGGATAAGATGACCATCTACAATCTCTATGCGTTTTGGCATTTCTGGTGGATAGGAGGAAAGATGCATCATGTAGTTAATTGAGTGAAAATGTCCATCATACTCCACAATTTCATCTTATGAAGAACAATCCTGAATAACAAAGACTGTTTATGGGGTAACTTCATAATCTATGGAGGAAAGAGATTCAATGTCAGCATAATCCATGTCTATTGCTGTAGAAATCTGAATCTGTTTAATCATTTTGACTTGTTTGGACAATTTTTTCCTTAGCGCCCTTTTTTCCCACACAAATAGCATTTATCTGATTTCTTTCTTCCTCTTTACATCTTTTTCCTGAAAAATCTCAATTTCTTTTTTGAAGACTTCATTGATCCTTTCATTTTGAAGTAGTGTTTTTTCTTTTTGATGGATAGTAGTAATTCTTTGAATCTTCACTACATTTGATGAGAAGATCTGGTCTTTTACGTGATACCTTCAAATAAGGATCTTTTTATCGATTCATCATTTGAATAATAAGTTTTATGTGCTCACAAAGTCTTTTCAAAGCTTGTATTATAACTAGATAGAGTTCTCCAAAAGACAAATCCTTAACTAATTTATCTTTCTGTTGGTTTATACTCTGTATGGAAGTTGCTAATGTCTTTGGAAAAGAAGTAATGAAAGCTTGCTTCAAGTTCATATTAGCCAACCAATAAACTAGTAAAACTTCTTAGACATTCTCTAATAATAAAGATCAAGATATTTTTTCAACAAAGAATAGTATCTCATGTTGAAATACTTTTTCCTAGTAATCTCTACGTGGTCTTGAACTTTTCCTAAGAATTCATAATAAAAGTATGCCAAAAATTTTGTGGCACTGGCACTTTAAACCAACTTGATTTTTGAATACTCATCCATGACCATGTACCAATCTTAGAGCTTTCCTATAAGTCTTGTTAGAAATTCTTCAAGAACCTTTTTGAGTGTCATGTTTGGCTTCTTCATTTGACTGTCAAACCATGTTTTAAACTCTTGAAATTTATCTGTATATAAGGTTGGAGAGTTATCATAAAAAATAAACCATTGTCCTCAAGATATTGCCATCTAAGGTCTTTCAGTTGAAGTGGCATTGATCTCCATATCTTCTAGTGGTGGATCAACAATGTAAGATGGATTATTAGTGGACTGTTCATTAAGAGAAGGATCAGCCATGAATTGAATTGTGCTTTCAGAGTTTCTTCATCACCATCTTCCTAATTGACTGACTTGACTAATTCAAAACATTCATAATTTGATGTCTATGATAATCCATACTGTTGAGAATAAAAGTTAACCATTGAAAAGTAAGGTATCAAGAGTGTAACATTATCAAAGAGATGAGAGATTGGGTTTATCATCATGGTCTTTGGAGGATCTTGGTTTTTTGAAAAAGGTTTTTCAATGGATTTAGTGGAATAAAACATATGCATGGAGGTGTCTTTTGGTTTATGAAGCAGTTCAGGTTGGATAGGAAAGTTTCTTGACTTTAGCTTCTAGTGAAAGAGGTCAGTAGATAGGCCAACTTTGCAGTAGTAGGTGTGTAAAGGGATGCATGCTTAGGGTGATGTGTTGAGAAGGTTAGAGATGGTAGATCGAAAGGGTCAAAAGGTGTAGGTTGAAGTGTTAAAGGTTTCCTTTTCATATCATTTTTAATACGAAAAAGTTGGTCTTTCAATCTTTGGATTTTAGTAGTCTTTTGATGAAAATCAATCGAATAAGTTTTTTGTTCAAATCGTGATGAATTTCTTTAATCTACAATTAATGTCTCATAATAAGAGCTTGAACATTTTTTTTGATGACTTGAGAGTTTTGTATCTATCTGATGCATTTGAAGAAAGACTTGATCAACCTTATTCTCTATTTTCTTAATAAGGTAATTTTGCACTAGAGCATTTTCTAATTGTCAGTTACGAACTGCTTCTACATGGACAATTTGCAAAGGTTGTCCTTTCAAATTTACATAATAGGGTTTTTGATGGTTGGCATACTTTTTAGTTGGTTATTTGGATTGGTATGGTCTAAGAGGGGTGGAAATCTTCTTCATATGATGAAGGAAAATGATTTTGGTACATACATATTTGACGTATAGGTTGGGAAGGTACTATTAAGGGAATGAAGGAAAGAGGGGATTCTTTCTTAATGCATTTCAAGGGTTATTTATAACAAGGTAAAGTTGGTTTAGGCTTTGGTGGTTTTGAAGGTGAAGGTGGTGGTAAAATGTTTATTGGAGTAGGTCCATATTGTACCAAAAAATCATACTTTCTAGAAGGCTCTCCAAAAAGCCCAATTGAAGAGTCACCATCTTCGTATCTTTTCTTGAGACTATTCTCAGCATAAGATCCTTGTTTTTTTCTTTTTCTTCCTTGTCTTCCTTCATTCATCATCATTTAGATTATAACAACAACTTTCACTGTGATAGGTATCAAAGTAACAATGTCCATCTTTTCCAAAAGCAAAAATTAACATTTCATTCTATTTAAAACAAACAATAGGAACTTTTTTTAGGCTCATAAGAACACAACATAAACTGAGTAGTAAACACTGGGGTGTAAATAAAGAAAAAGAAGAAGACTTCTTAAACCTTTACTGTTCCATCTGACTTTCTACAAAAAACTAGTTTTGTTGACAAGAAAGGTTATGTATTCTTATGGAATTTTTTAGAGCTTGTTATCCATTTCTCTAGTAGCAACTGAAGGAGTTCTTTCTTAGAATTCTATCTAGGAACATGGATACATGTACGAGTATTCTGGGTATTAGCAACTATGAGCAAGGTGTCATTTGCATGTGGCATAGATAAATCTAGCGCAAGGTTCTGGATTACATAGATCATCTAATAATGGAGAATAGTTGCAGTAGCAGTAGCTACTTGAGGAGCTATAATGATCTAAATATGTACTTTTAGAGCAGAGAGCACATGAGGATCATTTAGTGCTAGATTGAAATTTGGATAAAAGGTGAACATGACAAATCCTACATTTAAAGAATTTTCTACAGTTTCAATGATTGCATGTTGATATTGTAAGTATCTTGTATCTGGAAGAGCAATACGAGCAAACACAAGAAAACATTTTATGCCATGATAGGAAAGAGATGGTCCGATTGCACCAAAATGGGTGTGAGTGTAGCCTTGAGAGATCCATCGATGTAAGAATTTTGGAGGAATTTCCAAACAGACAAACTATTTTTCTCCTGTGGCTTGAATAATACGTTGATCAAAGTTTGAGCAATAAACATATTCTTTTATTGGTTTGACGGGTTATTTGATCAAGTTTTTGATTAAACGAATCCATGATACTTTCTGTTTAAAGAAAGCATCATAAAGGTTTAGGAAGAGAGCATTTGTAGCTTGAATCTTTTAGGTATTTGGAATATAACTAAGCTTATATAGATAGTCTATTTTATTAGAAGAGATTCATTTAAGAGGGGGGTGGACAAGGAAGAATAATAGTTAAAGGTATGAAAAGAGTGCGTTGAGAGGAAGAAGAAGTGGTTTCAACAGGTGGTTCCATGACAAAAGAGATAACCCTTAGTTTTATATCTAATCATCTAATCTTTCCTTTTGGAATTGAAAACACAATGGCTCTCATACCAATATGCACTTGATATGAATAATAATTAAATATTTAATTTTCTCAATTAATTATTAAAAAATATAAAAATTTAACAATATATTAGTTCTTTACCTAAAAATAATTTAAGAAAATAAAAAATAATAAAAGTAACATTATAAAATTTTTTATTTTTGTATCAAAAAATTATATTATTCTTAAATTTATTTTATTAGTTTAATTATAAGTATAATTTTTATTATTTTATTTACATGATAATAACTTATAATTTTTATAGAATAATAATATATTATAAAATAATAATAAAATTTTGCTATTATTTATATATTAATTTTAATAGTATAACTAATTAATTATTTAATAAAAATAAATATTAAATTTATTTAAAATTTATTATTATAATTATATCATACAAAAAGCAAATTAATAAATAATTTAAAATTTATTCGCGATGACAGGCTGTCATTTATTTAGTTAAGTGATTGAAATCTCTATTAATTTAATATATAAAATTATCAAATTAAAATATAAATTAAAATAAAATATATTAAAAATATAAAATAATTAATTATATAAAATAAAGTTGAAAAATAATATACATATATGAGCTATTTAAAAATATATTAATGAATATTTTAATTAATTAATATTTAAAAATATATTTTGAATAATATATTAAATTAAATCTATGTTAAGGTGTGAATTATCCACTAATTGTGGCTGTGTAAGTGATGTTAAGCAGAAACAAGTATAAAAACATTAGTAGGTGAACCAACATTTTTTTATTTCTTAATGGTATTAACGTCTAAAATGTCAAAAAAAAAAAAAAAAAAGGTTTTAATTGAAAGTACAAACTCAAATCCATGTACATTTGAAATACATACGTATCCCATTGAAAATATATGTGTATGTCTTAAAAACACATTTATAATTATTATAGTAATAAATTCATAAGGTCCGTTTGAAATTGTGTTTTTCAGACCAATTTTTTAATTTTTTTTCAAAATTACTTTGCAAAAGTAAAATTTTCATAAATTGATTTGAGAAAAACAGTTTATAAAAAATAAAAAAATTAATCAATTTAATAAAAAATTCTAAACTTGCTTTTCAAACTGAGCAGCAATTCCTAAAGAAACTTAATCAGGTTAAAATAGATATTATTATTATTATTATTCATCAAATAATTCCATATTTTTTTTATTTATAGTAAGAAATTTTTAAATTATTCAATATATTTTTAGTTTTTTTTTTAAATTGATTCTAGTAGACTCGTGTCTACTAATGATAACAAATTTATAAAAAATTATATTTTTCAACGGCTGTTAATGATTTTTTGTAAAAAAAATACTAAATTCATTTTCCTTATTAATATTCCAAGATTGCCAAACTCAACAATAAAAAATTTCCTATGCACACCCAAAATGGGACATGGGTTTTCGTCTCATTTGCGCACGCTAATATCACCGCCACCTTCAAGAAACCCTAATTCATAACACACTCACTGCTGCTGCTGCTCTTCTTCTTATGATTACAAGTTAGCTACCGCAGAGTATCTTCCACCATTATACCTGTATAACCTCCATCAATAAAAAAACAGCAAACTCGAACTCCATCAACCCACAAGAAAAGGAAAATAATGAGCTGCTCCTTGAACCCCTGTGAAACCCCTTCTTCCTCTTCCATTTTCAACACCAAACTCATCTCCCGTTCCTGTCCCCACTCCTTAAAACCCACTAGTTTGGGCTTATTCCATCATAAAAATCTTGACTTTTCTTCTTTAAACCTTTCTCCATGTTCGCCGCGGTTCACCCGCCACTCCTTCCGGTCGAACCGCCTCGTCCCGACCCGCTGCACGGCCGAACGGAGCAGCAAACGGAAAGCCCAAGCCCCCAAGTTGGGAAAACGCACCGATTTGAAGAAAATTTTGATTCTTGGCGCAGGTCCCATTGTTATCGGCCAGGCATGCGAGTTCGACTACTCAGGTACTCAAGCTTGCAAAGCTTTAAAAGAGGAAGGATACGAGGTCGTTTTGATTAATTCTAACCCGGCTACCATCATGACCGATCCGGATATGGCCGACCGGACTTACATTGCTCCAATGACACCTGATTTAGTGGAGCAAGTGATTAAGAAAGAGCGCCCTGATGCGCTGTTGCCCACCATGGGAGGCCAAACAGCGTTAAACCTTGCGGTGGAGTTAGCGGAGTCTGGTGCATTGGAAAGATACCGCGTTGAACTGATAGGAGCTAAACTTGATGCTATTAAGAAAGCGGAGGATAGGGAACTGTTTAAGGAAGCAATGAAGAGTATTGGCCTCAAAACACCGCCGTCTGGAATTGGGACCACGCTGGATGAGTGTATTGATATTGCTAATGAGATTGGAGAGTTTCCGTTGATCATTAGGCCTGCCTTTACTTTGGGCGGGACTGGAGGTGGCATTGCTTATAATAAGGAGGAGTTTGAGGCAATTTGCAAGTCAGGTTTGGCCGCGAGTTTGACAACGCAGGTGTTAGTGGAGAAGTCATTGTTGGGGTGGAAAGAGTATGAATTGGAAGTGATGCGTGATTTGGCTGATAATGTTGTGATTATCTGCTCAATTGAGAATATTGATCCTATGGGGGTGCATACAGGGGATTCGATAACGGTGGCGCCAGCACAGACATTGACTGATAAGGAGTACCAGAAGTTGAGGGATTATTCGATTCAGATTATTAGAGAGATTGGTGTGGAGTGTGGAGGCTCTAATGTGCAGTTTGCTGTTAATCCTGTGGATGGTGAGGTTATGGTGATTGAGATGAATCCTAGGGTGTCTAGGTCTTCA
>CATIWR010494888.1:0-25340 GCA_949677035.1 Omphalea diandra | reverse complement strand
AAAGCTGGAGTTGACAATCATGGCAACCCAAAATGCAATAAAAATGACAAGAAAAGCAACATCCCTGCATTTCCTATTGTGCCTAATGATTCCACCAATTTGGGTACTTCCATCACTTGATGGGTACCTTCCTATCACTGCCCCCAAAGGTCCCCTCATCACTCTAACACCTTGCAACTACGACTGAATATACGTAGATATATCTCTTTTTCTGTATTCCTATCTATCAAAAATCTTTGAGAATGCAGAAAGAACGAGAAGGAAAAAAAACAAAAAACAAAAAAAAAAAAAAAAAGAGAGGGCCTTTTTAGTGAGAGAAAGGAGAGTAGTAGACTGGAAGCTAAAAGGAAGTGTGAAAACAGGAAGCTGAGCCTGATGGGCTTTTTTTTTTTTTCTTTTCTTTTTCAAGATTTGAAATATTTTTAATGTTTTTCTTTTTTTAGTATTAAGAGTAGAGTACGATAAAGGTTTCAAACAAAAAAAAAAAAAGAAGAGCACGATAAAGGTTTCATTAAAAAAAAAAAAAAAAGAGTACGATAAAGATGATTAATTTAATAATGTTGGCTTTTGATTTTAAGACAAAGATATGATACTCTGTTTGTAAGATTTTATATGGGCTTTGCTCTACAGAACCCATTGTGGTTTGGACTTGACTTAGCCCGGCTGTGTTAAACCTCTCCCTTTGATATTTGAGGGTTTTTTTTTTTTTTTTGAAACCTTTAACAAAAAAACTAAAATAAATAAATAAATAAAATTATTAATTTTTTATTTTTTAACAAAAATTATGGTTATTCAAATTTTTTAGACTAATTTAATTTAGTTGAAAATATCTAATTAAAAATAATTTTACAAAATAAATTGAACTAATTATTTAATAAAAATAAATATTACATTTATTTAAAATTTATTATAATAATCAATTCATGCAATATGCCAATTTATGATCAGTTTCATTATAATTAATCTTTTAATTTCATGAAAAAATCTTCCCTTTCAGAATGCAATTTTTTGAAGAGTAATATTTTATATAAAAAAAGTAATTTCTTAAAAATTAAAATTTAATAATATTTTACTTTTATACTTTTTGATAAATACAATAATATCATGTTTGGTTCATTTACTAATTTTTAAGAAAGTATGTTATAAAATATAATTTTATCTTGAATTTATTAATATAAATAATTTTATTTTGTTAAATAAATTTATTTAAAATTCTTTAACAAAATACTTTCTCAACATTGAAAAGTTGAATAACTAGAGAAATTCAAGTTTTTTTGGTCTTATATGATCAAACATTAAAAAAAAGGTTCAAAAAATTAAAAAAATTTGCAATGAATTTGATTTAAAGTAAACAAGATATATGTCTAAGTCTATTGATGTATCAGTAATATATATCACACTGAAAAAATAAAATATTTCTACAATATAGATATATATATAGTGACGGAGGTAGAAATTTTATTCAAGGGGGTTCAATTAAAAATATATAAAAATAAATAATATATATTATTTCTAGAAATAAAATTATAAATAATAACAACATTTTGATGAAAGTCAATACATTAACTCAATTACATATTTATATTCAAATGTTAATAACTCAGAACAATTATATCATAACATTTCACTTTTGTTTTTCATCTTTTCAAATCGTTGCATAATAGTTTTATTGCTAATACTTAGAAATACGTCTTTTTCAATATAAGTTATCAAACAATCATTCAATAACCTATCTCCCCTTCGGTTGCATTATGAACTCTTGATGATATTCAAGACAGAAAAAACTCTTGCTATTGTAGTTATAGCAACTGATAAGATCAATGACAACTTAACTAACAAAAAAAACCAATGAAAAACAATATGTTTTCTTATAGCAACCATCTTCTAAGCAAAATCTCATAGTCCTATCAATTCATAAAATTTCTCATCCAAAAGCACATAAAAAATAAAAGTTTCAAGTTGACTCTCAAGTTCATATAGAACTGTTGTAGAAAATTCATATGGATAAAATTCTACAAGGCATAATAACTTGTTTTTATCAAATGCAGAAAATGAATCTCTAGGATCAAAATATGTCATGCATAAAAGTAATTCTATGTTTACTTCATTAAAATGATGATTGAACTCTTGAGCTTGCATGTTAATCACAAAATAGAATAACTCAGCTTGATAATGGTGAAGATTAGTCATTTTTCGTGATCTACCTCGAGCTACATACACATCTCCCATATTTGGCATAACTATCTCATGTTTGCTAAAAAAATTAAAAACTTCAGTAACAAATCCCAACCATCATCTTTCATTACTTGTAAATGAACTTTTGATACTTTAACAAGACTCATTGCATTGATAATATCTTGATCTTTCCTTTGTAAAGTTTGTGATAATTCATGTATGATTCCCAAACTATCTAGCAAATTAATGGCTTCAGCACTTTGTGGATCATCATTACCATTTTCCCCAACATACTTAAAAACGTCAAGAACAGAAGCAAATAAATGCATTAAGTTAATGAATGTACTGCAATGGGAACTCCAATCAATATCTCATGAGAGCTTCAATGCCATTTTCTTGATTTAGAAATTTTCTTTTCTTGATTTTTATCATTTGCAATCCCTTTAATGATCTTTTTCATTTGCTTCTCTCAAAGAATATTCCAGTGCTTATAAGAACCTCTAATAACATTACATAAATGTGTAACAGTTAAAAAAATAACCAATACTTGTATGCTTTTTAGGAACAACAACAAGTGTGAGTTAGAGTTGATGAGCAAAACAAAGAACATAGTTAGTGAAATTCTTCTTTAATATCAAACTTTTTAGCCCATTGGCTTTACCACTCATGTTGCTAGCTTCATTATAACCTTGCCTCTCAAACTAGAAATGCTTAAGCCATAAGTGGAGAATAAAGAACCAATACCTTTCTCAAGTGATGTTGCAGTTGTGTCAGTAATATGCACAAGACCAAAAAAACATTCAATGACACATCCACTCTTATTCACATAACGTATAACAACCCCATTTATTCTTTGAATGATACATCTCGAAACTCATCAACTAAAATAGAACAAAAATTATTTTCAATATCCTTGATGATGACATTTGTTGTCTTAAGTGCAGCTGCATTTATAATATCTTTCTGAATCTCATAAGATGTAAGCTTGAGATTTTCAAGAGCATTCTTCAATACAACATTATTGATTTCCTCATTACATAAAGAAATAACTTTTAAAGTTCAATAAAATTCCCTTGATTTAATCATTCTTCTAAATCAATAAAATTCCCTTGATTTAAATCATTCTTCTAAATCATCATTTCCTTGAAAAGGTAATCCTTACATCATGAGATAGCGCAAGTAAATAACTAATGCATTTAACCTACAATGATAATCAATCTTTAACTATTTTGTTATTTTAGAAAAAGACACTTCAATATGTTGAGCTTGATTCATCAAAACTTCAAAAGCTAGTCTACATTTGTTATGTCACTATTATGGTCCCTAACATGATCCCTCAATCTTTTTTTTCTTGCGCCAATTACTGAATCCACCAGATACAAAAGCATTATGCCCTCTTTCACTACGCCCCACTGAAAAAAAAATTAACAATATAAACAAAATGTTGCATCTTTTGTAATGTTATACTCCAACTAACTCCTGAATTCATCAAACCCAGATGCACCAAATTTGTAGTTTGATTTCCATCTATCCTTCGAGGAAAATTATGCTCGCACGGTTGAGATGGACCTTTCAATAAAAAAGCTTTGCGAACCTATTCAATTAAGTGAGGTGGATAGCTCATTATGTTAGGTTGTAGTCCTGGATCACTAGGAGGATTTTCTAAATTGACCTTAATATTATCTTGCTTTTGATGATTCTTGAACAAAAGTAACTGCATTGATTGTTGAGGATGATGGCTCTATAGTAGGTGATATTCTTTTATAAAATCATTCCATTATCTAAGAAAAAATGAAGCACATTCAGAATCATATTGAATTATTTAAACACATTATAGTAGGTGAGATTTATAATAAGTTCTCTTCTTATTCTAATTCAAGCAACAAATAATTTTCATATATATATAATAAAAAGACATTAGGGAAGAAATGAGGTTTTGATCGGGTCATGGCAATGGATGGTAGAATGGATAAATTGCACGAAATATCACTTAATTATAAAAGTCATTCTAAAAAGTTCACTTAAAAGAAATGTTCTATTAAAATCATTAATCTTGTAATTTATTCTAAAAGTACTAAATTTCAAATTAATTTAATTTTCGTTCACTAGTTATGATGTGGTAGATGAAAATAACTAACTCAGCATATAATGAACTTTACTTTATCATGTTAATTATAGTAAAGATCACTTGATTATAAAGGTTATTTTAAGAAGATTATCAAAAAATATTTATTCTATATATTGCATAGTGTGAATACAAAACATTATATATAAATATATAAATAAATAAATAAATATATATATATATATATTATTGGATTAATTTCAATTTTAAATATCAATGAAAATTATTTTTTTTGTTTTCATACAAAAGTAATTAAACTAAATTTTAATTTTTTACTAAAAATTTGATTAAATTAAATAAAAATACAAATATTGTTTTAACTAAGATCTAAGTTTTTGGTCTTAATTAAACCAACTTAAAAAAAATATAAAGTTCAATTTAATGTAAAATATACACTTCACTTATTTTGACTTTGATTTTGGATATAAGTAAAATCAAAGAAAATTACAGTCCAATTGATTCAATTAAACATTTAAGTATAATTAAAATTTTATTAATACTTTGTTTAGAATAAATCATGTAAGAAAATAATTTTATTAGTGAGAAAATTCTATTATTTAGAACAAATACTAAATTTATAGAATTCAATTCTTTGGAATAAATCTATGATAAACTGAAGTCATTTTATTTCCTTAAATACCATTATTTATTTAAAATAAGAATAATACTAAGTTACGAAGTTAGTAAAACAATCCTATTTAAATTTTTAATTGAAATGCGTTCTCTCAAAATTTTATGACTTTGACTTAATTTAACTTTCTTATCAAATTGTTTCTTTTTTCATTGATAGAATTAAATTCTTTTAAACATAAACTTTCAAAATAAGAGAATCATTGAAATAAAAATTTTATATTAAATTCTTTCAAAATCTAAGATTTCATATGAGGTCTAATAGATTTAGATTTTCTAAATCATTAATATTATTATTTATCTCTTCAAATTATGCAATTATGTACTTTTTTTTTTCTATCTTGTTAATATTTAGATAATCTCACCGTATAATAATAGGGAGTCATTAATAGACATCTTTAGTGTAATTGATATGAGAAATGTGAGAATTATAAATTCAATCAATTATGGATCATTCTAAAAATTTTATTTTTTGACTCAATGTTGTCTAGTTCTATTAATTAAAAAAGAATTAATTGTATCAAATTAAATTTAGGTATTAATTTAGAAAGAATTTATTTTTGGCCCAATATTATCTAATTTTTTACCGAATTTAAAGTACATATTTTCTTTCGATGGCTTTCTTAAAATAACTCTTATAGTTAAGTGTTTTTTAGTGCAATTGATGCGAAAAAATAGAGTTCATCACATGTTGAGTCATTTTATTTCCGTCAATCACGTCATAATTGATGAATAAAAATTGAATTAATTTCGAATTTAATATTTTATTAAAATAATTAAAAAATTAATAATTTGATTTTTTTAAATGATCTTTTTAAAATGACTCTTATTAATTTAGTAATATCTTCTAATTTACCCTGGTTGAAACCATTGGAAGATATTGGGCATTGTGGAAGGATCTCTTAAATATCTATTTTGCGCCGCTGAGCTGATAAAGAGGTTATCTGCTGGGCCCACAATACTGTTTAGCGCCATTTTCAGCGGTACATATTCGTTTGCTACTATAACCGTTGCGCAGGAGATTATCCAACGGTTCATACATGTCCATAGTTCAACGCTGCCTTCTTCTTTTTACTTTAAAAGGGCTCTTTTTGCCAAACTAACGATATACTAATATTCTAATAGCGTGAATATGATAACAAAATTTTCATTTTAATTTTAATATAAACTTTATATTAAAAGTTTTATATATTAATTAATTAGAAAATAGATTTTTTTTTTAAAAAATAAGTTTTAATATAAAATCTATACAATATTAAAATATCTATTTTATTTTGAATTAATTTTAATTACTTAAATTTTTGAAGATGATGTGTTAATTTTAAAAAAATAATAAAATAAAATAATAATGTGATACATAATTAAAAACTATTTAATATCATTTTTAAAATTAAAAATACGTATATACAATTGATTTCATTAGCAGGCCAAGCCCAAGCCCAAGTCCATAAACGTGTTAACATAAAGCCCATGTTATTATTATTTTTTTCTTTTGGTAGAAAGTTATATCCTAATTTTCTACATAAAAATTACAAGCGGTTTTTTTTAAGAAATTGCCCCAATCAATTCACAAAAATCGAAATTTGCATGATTTTTTTTTTGGTAAATCACTAAAAATAATTTTCATTATTGCAAAATTATACAAACAAAATAGATAAATATCTAACTTAGTCTCACATACACATTATTTTTAATACAATGAAAAACTCCCTCTATAAACATAATATTTTTCTATTTTTGGTTACCTCAAAATGATAAACTATGATAGACAAAGCAAAGCACTGAGAGTTTTTATGTACTATTCTCTTGCTAAACAAACACAATTCCTTAATCCAATTGAGTCGTCTTCTTCTATATTTATTCAACACAAACTTTAAGCCTATAATGCTGCCAAAAAAAAAAAAAAACCTTAATAATTTCTGCCTGGAAACCAAACTAAATACAAAGGTTTGAAGGAATATTCTCCATTTATGAAGCTTTAGCAAAGTCTATAATTTTCCTTTATAGCTAGACAAACAATAAGACTATCTCTAGGAATACATTTGCAGTCCGATTGGATAACAAAATTGGGAATTGGAGAATTCTATTTCTTTTTTCAATTCTCAATTTAAATTTTGAGTTCAATTCTATGAACCAAATGGATCATTAGAGTTTCAAATCAGTTTATGCCACTAAATTTTTTGTCTTTTCATCAATATTGCATTTCAAGCACTAAAAACTAAGAATCATCTAGTTCCAACCTTTCAAACAATCTGATTACCTTTGGCATCTCTCATGATATATTTTTCCTGAATTAAATCTCATTTTTAGCTAGTGCTACTGTTCAAGAGGTCCGGGAAGCATCATCTCCCTGCTCTCTATACATATTGAACTTTGACATACTTTGAAACATCAACATCCCTTATATTAATGGGTGGAAATTTATCCAATATTGCTTCTCTATCTAACCAATGATCATACTAGAAATAACACAGTTTCATTACCCAATTCATAGGAAAAGAATTGTTTGATGGGTAACCTCATCTTTAAAAACACCCAACTTGCATAACTAGAGTTTATTATCTCCTGGAAACTTAATTCCTCAATTTTATAACTCATGTTATCCAGAAGGTACTCTTATTTGAAAGTAATTTCTAAATTATTCTAGCTACTGTTGTCTTATTTCAATCAGTTAAATCTTTCATCTTTAATTCTCCTTCAATCTTAGACTTATAAACCTCAAATTAAGCCACTAGCCCTCTCATGTAACTATCATTAACCTTCCATAAAAGCCTTTTATATAGTCTTTCACTTTTTAATAACTATTTTTGGTTACAAGAACATAGGAGTATTCATGTTTAGTAATATTAAATTAACTGATTGTAACCTGCTAGCGTAAGATAAATGTTTGATAATTCAATTGAAAATTCTTCTAGTTTTCTTGCGATGAACTCTTTCCAATCATTAGACTTCAATTTTATAGTGATTAAAGAAACTTCTAAGTACTTGAAAGATAAAGTACCTGCAGGAGACTCCATCACCTGAAGAATATCTCTTCTCACTGACTCAACTATATTTTCAAAATAGACAATATTTTTTGCAGTATTTAGTTGCAATCTAGACACAGTAAAAAGGCACTCTGAGAAAATTTCAACATGAAATTGAAATTCATATCTCCATGACAAAATAAAAAAACATAAATGACTAAGTTTCATCTCAACACACCTCGTAATGAAAATAAAATTGGCAGTACATTTCTTTCTTCAATAATCTATTAAGATATTCCATTGCTAGCATAAAAAATAAAAGATGGCATGAAATCACTTTGCCTTACTCCTATGCTTCCACCGAAATACCCCTCTAAGCTTCCATATAATAAATTTACATGATTTTAAAAATCTAAAGTAGTGTTTTTTTTTTTTTTTTACTTGTTCCTAACCTCAATAAGTTTTTGTAGTTCATCAAAAAGTAATTCTTTACACTTGGCTTATGTAATTATTTACACTAAGCTTCATGTTAAGCAGGCTTTTGGATTTGAGTTTCACTCATATTGGACGCTTGATTATGATGAGCCTTTTGGTTTACAAAAGCATACACCATTTTTATGGGCTTGAATTTTGCCCAAAAGTAATAGGGTTTTGAATTTCAAGGAGCACATTGTTTTATAGGTTAGTGCAAGACCCATAATAATAATAAATAAGATTTAAAGATATCTGTATATTTATTAATATTGTATGCATATTCAAATTTATTCCTAATAGGTCACTTGTATAACATTTGTATATAAGCAATTGTAACATATAGATTAAGAGATTTCAAATTTTACACAGCAATAAACTGCATATTTTTCAAATCTCTCTTTTCCTTTTCTTCTTTTGTTTTTTGAGCTTTTTTGTGGTTGATGATGTTTTTTGCCTAAATACCATTCAAGTTGATGGTGTTTAACCTATATATTCACTTGCTTTATTATCTATATATTAGACCCTAGTAATCCATGTTAATCGTTTATTATTTGAGATATTTGATACTGGTAGTACTTAGTAACATAACCTAGAAATTGTTAAATTTACTCTTGAATATTTTTGAGAGTAACAGTAATTAAATAAATTTTCTAGAAAAAAATTTTGGGCTCAATTATGCAATAATTAAAAAAATAAAGGGATTGAAAACAATTTTTCAAATAAAAAATAAAATTTAAAATGAATTTATTATTGCATATTGGGTAATTTGATGTAAAGATACTTATTTATTTCCGCTTAGTATCTATAAGTATTTTCTATAAACCAATTGTTAATTCACGTGAATTGTGAATTGTTGTATAAAAATTTTATAAAAATATTAATTAATTTTTTATTATATTATGCTTAATATATAAGAACATTTAAATGAATAATGTTTTAAAAATAATTTAATCTATTTTATTTAATTTAGATAAATAACAAAATTTTTAATTTTTTAAAGTATTTTGTTATTTCTTTATATGTTTTCCATTTTATATTTTTTTAATTAATTATTTAATAATTTTTCAATTAAATAATATAATATGATTTACTTATCAAAATATTATTTTTTAAATAAATTTTAAAATTAATTAATATTATTATATCGATTTATTTTTATGGGTTTGGTTTCTCTTACATATAAAATGTTCAAATCCTATTGCGTGGGAAGATTTATAGGAAGTTTGGTAGGAAAAAAACGCTTCTTATTCTAGAAGAATTTTAACCTAAATTCCCAAAAAGATTATAATTTCCATTAATAAAAAAAAATAAAAAGAGAAGGATGGTGATGATTAACATGGGGGGGTGGGGGGGTGGAAGCATTAGAGAAGCAAAACAAACCAAGGTTATAGTTCAAACAACGATATAAGCATAACAGCCACAATTCCAAAATAACAATTTCCAGTTTGGCCCATGTCTAAGATCATCCTACTCTTATTTGATCATGATAGCATCATCTCGTTACTCTACTTTAATTGCCAAAGAGGAGGGAGTTATGTTCCTGGAAACCCAGAAGACATGCTGGACATGAACTTCCTTTAAGTTCTTGAACAGGACAATTCTGGCCGAGTATCTAGCATAACATTTCTTTAGTTTTTAGCTAGAAATTATACCCTTTTTCGCTCTCATCCCCTACACCATGCTTCTTCGCAAAGCTCAAGCGTTTTGGGTCAATCACGTCAATTTGGATTGCTATTGTCCGACCCCCATCTTCTTCATTCCATTTGATGGATTCCTTCTCCAGTTGCTTCAGAATCTGCGCAAGAAAAGTTTTTTAGTCACGTGGTACATTCTTATTCTATTTTGATCTTGAAGCGCTCTAACTTATAGTCTTTCAGAAACATATGCTACAAGGCAATGCAACGAGTTAGAATGTAGCCTATTTAGCAGATTTTAAGAAAGAGAAGAGAGTATTTTATACAGTACTACTAGAGACAAGGGAATACCCAAATGAAGAATCCCAATCCCCACATAAACTAGTGCAATGGATACTTCAACCGACATTTGGGTTTCTAATGGTATGAAGCGCGATAATCACATGCTTATGCATAAAATGAGATTCAGTTAACCAGTCAAGGAGGTCACTAGTTTTTTGTGATCTCCGGTTCCTGATATGTGAAACTGATTAATCTTCTGTTTCTTGCAAATTTTCTTAATGGTTGTGTACAACTCTTTACTTGTTCAATTTCGAGTCAATTAAGAACCATTCTCTAAGACATAACAATCAACAAACAATATTAGTATGTTCGATGAAACAATCCACCAGGCCTACTCTATTTGGTTTTCTCATGCCTTTTGAAGATTGTGAAAAGTGGAGGGTCTCATGTTTCAGTTACGATCCACCATTAGAAAAGGAATTTTTATTGATATGGTGATGAGAGGGCTACGATTAGTTCTCTATTACTTAGTGCATAATAATAAAATAGTGCATAATAATAAAAAAAATTCAAATTTTTTTTTGTAAATTTATAAATTTATCTAAAAAATTTCTAAAATAAGCGATTCTATCCAAACTTTTATGAATTAATTATAATTAAACTAATAGTCTACTATTCCTTTTTTAATTGTCCCACAATGATACTCCACTTTCCTTTCTTAGCATATGTTATGCCTTTATTTATTTTTTTGTAATCAATCATTTAAAATTAGAACAACTATCTAATTATTCTTAAAACACTAAATATTCATGTTTATCTATTAAGGAGTGATTAATTTCAAGAAAATACTTTATTAAAAAGTGACTAATTCCAAGAATATATTTTATTAAGAAGTGATTAATTCCAAGAATTTACTTTATTAATATTCATTCTAATCTATTTAATGATAATATGGGGTATATAAATACACTTAAAATTAACTAATTTATCTATATAAACAATGTTTTCTTAATACGTGTAAAAAGAAAATGAAGTATCTTTATAGAACGGAGAACGTATATACACAATAATTTTTTCTTGCTATTCTAAATTAAAAATTAATGCATTTGACAACATTGCAATTTTTTGTTTTCTGCTTTTTTTTTTTGTCAAATTCCAAATAAATAAACACTAAAAAACACTTTTATAACTATTTTTATGTTTTTCTTTTTATATTTGTTAGAAAATGAAAAATAGAAAACAAAAAACTTCAAATTCTGGTTCTCAAAATCTTATTTGTTGATTTTAAAAAATAAAAGACAGACAATAGAAAAGTGGTGATGAACAGAATCTAAGGAGTGGCTATCGAATTCTGAAAGTGTTTTTTGGAAAAGAGAATGTATATAAAACGAAAGGGCATTTTTCGATAATACTACTTTAAATATACATTTTTTTTGAAAGATTGTTAGAAACTCAAATTTTGGAAAAAAATTTTAAAAGTTGAATTCTATTTTAATGATTTTCTTATTTGAAAGATTATATTTAAAAGAATTTATTTTTTTTCATTTAAGAAAAGATTTGAGAAGAAATTTACTAATAATTTTATCCATTTAAAATTTATTCTAACAAAAAAATTCTATTACTAAAATAAAATTTTAGTAATAAAAATTATTATTATTTTTTTACATGATTTATTTCAAATACAACCTAATAATTTAGAAATAATTATATATATTTTAGAAGATTCAAGTACAATTGTAATTTTGCGAAAAGGTTTGGATTTATTTAATATGTTAATGTAGCATGCCGAGGTATGTAATGGAAGTTTCACGTATTTGAAGAAGATACTTTAGTAGAGGAATGCTAAGTGCAGTGGCCCAAGTGACAGCCCATTAACCTTCGCTACATTTAAATTACGTGTTGCACTTGTTTCAATTTCAATAAATGATTTAGCTATGTTTTATTTTGTTTCATTAATTAGTAAAAAAATTGGGAGAGAAAACTATTGAAAATTAGAATTAGCTTCTGTTTATTATTTTATAAATTCTCTTTTCTAAAATCACTTTTTCTCCATAAAATAAAGCTAACTTTAAACAGAAAATAGGTTAATATAGTAATACCAGTCTTTTCCGAGCCCCTTTTTTGGTATCTTCATTATTGCTCTCCACAATGACCCTTAGGTAATTGATACCTGTAAAAGGCCCAGATACAAAGTTATCTTGTTCTAGTTCAATGTATAAGAACAGAAGAAGAGAATAAAAACCAACATGGGATTCGGCAACAAGAGATCAAATGAGTTCTCAGAATACTTAAAGCTTCCTTCGGTTCAAAATCATGCAAATCAAGAGACATGACCGACTTTTCCCTGAAATCAATGTCATAATTCATGTTATGGTTGGACTACGGAGCAAAATATAGAAGACGGGTTGTATATAAAAAAGTGCATTTTGCTCAAACCTGGGGACTTCAATAATCTTTTCCCAAGACCTGTCATCTGCTTCTCGGGCCTTTTTGTTAAAACGTTTTCCCTGAATGTTCCAACAGAAGTAGAAATCGTATGTCATGCAAATGCTAAATTAACAACACAAGCCGCTCTATCGATCCAATTATCGTCTGTGTCTGAAACTCTTTACACTTCTATAAACTTGAAACATACCATACCAACTCTTTCACAATGGGCAACAGTTAATGAAATTTATTCTAGGTAATTTAAACTTAACCACGACACTAATAATAAATCAACCGACACTGAGATGCTTTATCAGCTGTTTAAGTTTCTGAGCCTTTACATCCTGCTGCAGCCTCCCAAGGGAAGTAAGAATACCAGAAGCATCGTAATAGTGAACACAAGGATTTGCCATTAATTGGAAACTACAAGGACGCTAATTTTCATGCAGACACACGGTATGATGCATGTTTATACTACATCAAACTAGGGGACCACAATTAGAGACCAAAAAAAGGGGAGAACATATATATAGAGAGAGACGGAGAGAGTTCCATCTAAATTAAAATTTTAAACAACAAAGCAATATAATTTTAGAGTAAAAGAAGGTTGTGATTTTGAACATTCAAAAAGCATAACGGCAATTACGGTCATCAATCAGCATCAACATAACTAAAATAAAGTAACATAAAAATAAAACCTGCTCTAGCAGCTTTTGTGCCCTTGCATGATCACCCTTGACAAATGCATCTACAGCCTGCAACAGAATTGAGCCAATTTAACCCCAACTGCATAGTTGTCTATGTCCAGCAATGAAAATAATGTTCAAGTTATTAAAAAGTCAGGATGCTAGCACCGGGAAATGCAATTAGAACTAAAAATCAGTAGGAAAAAATTCTCTGCAACACAGCACAAACAGAACTTTATACACAATTCAAGGTGTGCCCATCGTAAGTCTTCAATTGAAAGCAATACAATCACCATTATCCTATACATCACCTCTCTTAATGCAGCAAAGAAAACCTCGACAGTACATTTGAGCGATAAGAATGGAAAGCTTACAGCTTTGTAGTACTCTTTCATTGTAATCCAATGCTCCCTGACAGCTGTACGAAGGACCTCATAGCTGTTATCATCCTCTGCTTTTTATCCATGGAAGATGCATATGTACAAATAGGTATCATCATCAGGAGAATACGTTACAAAGTAAAGGGTGAAAAGGTCAGCTAATTATAATTTCTATGCTACCAAAAATAAAAAAATTTAAAACCATTCCACAGGTTCAAAAATGTATGATTCAGGTATGCTGTCATTATTGGATTGTTTGGGATCAAAACGCATTTCATACTATAGTGCTAGCTCATGTGTCAATGAATGTAGACTGGCCCTAGACTAGCCTTAAGAAAATTCATAAACCTGCTATAACAGTGCCATTTTTGGCATTGACCAAGATCCAAAATAGAACAAGTCTATCATTTCAATTAGCAAGGAAAGTTCAGTAATGATTGTGATTGCTGTCATCAAAACCACCAATGAGCATATGTTCTCCCAATGTTCAACACAGATAGGAATCAGGGCCTGGCATTGATCTAAAAAAGCCACTGTTATTCAACTTGCTATCTCTTTAATAATTCGTTAGAAACCAAGACAGACTAGTTCAGTGGAGAAATAAATATGTATTCTTAGCATTAAGCAACAAAAAGAACTATGGATTAAATAGCCCCCGCCCACCCCCCCTCCCCCCCACAAAAATAAAAAAAGGAGTAACCCAGAACTTTCAAGCTATACTACACATCCTCTGTAGTCCTTGCTTTCAAGTTCTCAGAAATAGTCTGGCCATGTCACACACTTCCAAAATTTTAAGCAGCAAAAAGATTAGAGTTCACACCTTCTCCAGCAACTGTATGTGGTTCTGCAGCAGAAGGCCTATGTTCTCTAGTAGAGTCGTCCTTAGGAGATTCCTCCACTTGTTTACTAAATGATTTTGATTTCTTAACTACCCTCCTCCCACGATTTGTTCTTTTTGGTGCTTCTTCAGATCTCTCAGGAACATCAAACAATGCTTGTAGAACTTCCTTCTGAAGATCAATTCTATCTTTTACCTTTTGCGGTGAGCTTGTTAAGTTTCTCACCATCAATTCAGCTCCATCACTGCATGGGGTGCAAATTAAAGCAGATATTGATCTTTGATTGTCAAAAAATGACTAAATTTAAGATGGCTTTTATAGATTTGCTATCTTTCCCTGATAAAATTAAGATTCATGCAAGTAAACTAGTAAGATTTATGAAAGGTAATGACAAACCTTTGAGCAGAATCTATCTGTTGCATTTGTTCTTGAAGTGAAACAAATTCCCGCTCTAAACATTTCCCTGTTGACTGTTTAAAATTTAAGGTGAAATAATCTCTAACGATTCTCCAAGATTGCAACTTTTGTGACAAGTGCATCCATTAAATATACAATGGAGTTTGCACAAAAAATAAAAAGACAAAAATGGTTACATTTTCAGGAGCCACGCCAACATCTTCACACTTTCCCAGCGTGGAAGCCAAGAAATCAAGAAGTTCGTCAATGCTCTGCATGAACAATGGGGAAAATTAGTCACTTGAGCCACAAGATTAAACATAATCACCAACTGAAGATGGTAAACCACAATGCAATCTGTGCTATTTCTATAGTAACTATATTAAGATGGAAGAAATATGTTAATGGGAGTCCATTAAACTACGTCATTGATAAGTGGGGTGCCAACAACACAATATGGGTGAGAGGCAAAGTTTTTATACCATTGTAAGGGCAATTAAGATATATAATGAGAAATTTCTAACAGAAATCAAGAGTAATTGAAAATTGACAAAATAGGAGAAAAAGAAAGTCTGCAAAAACTAGTACTTAAAAGGAGTAAAGGACTGATACTAGCACACTTTTTATAAAACATGAAGGAAAGTTATAATAACTATCTTTAACTTTAGCATTGGTCATCCTGAAAGTGATATATCCAATATACATGACCTTTGAAAATCATAAATACACTCTGGAATTAGAAATTCTACTCCCTTCGAATAAAATAGAGACAAAAAGTTCCAATCAATACACATGCTTTGGGAAAATTTCCACACTATTTTAGTGATGCATGAACATGATAAATATACATGTCATGGTAGATTATCAGCTCCTATTGATAAAAATGTGAGTCACAATATTTTCCACCTTTCATATTATCGCATATTATTGCATATCACATTTCTAAGGATTCATGCTCAGTTTCTTCCAATAGAGCATATACACTTGATTGTTTTTGTAATATTTGCATTGTACTCTTTAGTCATTATGCTGTGTAGGGAGACAATAGATAGACAATGAATTCATTCAACAATTCCTTAATGAAAATATATCAAACATAAAACTGCATCATTTTAAAGTTTTGAAGATTGAAAGTACATAGAAACTATAAGAGGCTTAAAATTTTCTACAAAGCAAAGATGGCAACGATAAAGAATCTCAATTTTACCTTTTGCATATCATACCCACAAAGGCCTGCAAATCAAAATGAATAACAGATTAAGATTATCACCAAGACCAAGAGGACCAACCAACTTTTAACTGAAAGGTACATCACCGCAATGGTAATTCAACAGACACCAAAGAGCAAGATCCATCTTATATCAATCACATTACAATCCACTAGCAGACATGATATTTTAAGTTTTAAGAAGGAAAGGTGATGAGAAAAATAGAATACAGAGAAAAGGAATGACCAAATAAAATATTCCAATCAAACTATTACAGCCAAACATATTATCTAATATTTCCATCCACTTCAAAGACCAAGGATATGAATACTTTGTATTGTAAAGACATCAATTGGAATTGGCTACCTCAATGGAACATGTTCTTTAGGTTCTCAACCAGTACCTAAACACTAATTTCAAAAATATATTGGTTCTCTTCATTTTGTAATTCCCCTTCTCAAAACTTGCATATCATAAATGATGCCAATGGAATAGTTAAAAAGGCCCTTGAAGATTTGCTGTAAGTGAAAGCAGAGAAAGCGCTTGTAACTGAAGCAAGGTTTCTTTTTAGTCATCAAACTCTTTAGCTACTAGAACTTGTATTATTCCTTGATTAGCCATCTGGATAAACAAAATACTCGCTATAGAAAAACAGCCTTTTTCCTCTCTTTTTTCTTCTCTTTTTTTCTTGCATTGGTATAATTAGCAACTCCTAAATGCTTTCCCCCCTCCCCTTGACAGATCTATCCATAACATAGTCTCATTTCAGTTGTTCATTCAACAAATCCTTCTGCCATTGATTCTTTTTACAGCGAGGGGAAAACATACAAATTTTTTACCTCCTTTTTAATTTGGTTTCAAACTGGAGAGGTATAAGTAAAACAGAACGATTAACTAATTATAGATCAAATGTACTGTTGAGCAGGTGAGCAAGAAGGCTGCACTGGAGTAGTAGATAATATGCACTTTTGTGTTACAAGCCCCTTGAAAAAGTCAAAAATATACAAAATCTCCACCAAATTCTAAAAAGGATTTGTTACCCAACCTGTGGAAAAAAAAATAACATTTGACATGACCAATGTACCCAGCAAACTAGCAAACACTTCAAAGATGAAGGCAACAGTTGTCAACCAACCACAATCAAGTCTATAAACTGCTTGATTAGGGTCAGCGTCATCACATCAAATAGTTATGCAAAGCAAAAAGAAAGATCTATTTTTAGAACTGATTTGTAGATATATATATTTGCATCAAAAGGCCATGTGCAGCTAAGATAAAGTTCAAGACTGTCATTGTAGATATGTTTAGGACTGTTTTTTTTTTTTCGACTGGAACTTGAAAATAGGCAATGGTACCTCTCTGTGCATTATTGGTTTTTGAAATTTGACAAATAAGATTAGTTACTAGTAATAAAAAAATTTTACATTACATTGTGCAAAAGCTTAGGCACATTTCTACACGCTATAATCCTGAAAAGTAATCATGTAAATGCGGCAGAAATGGAATCACATAATTCAAGTTTAAGATCAGTTTTATGGAACAATTGGAATCCCTTCTAAAAGAAGGTAAAGAAAAATGATAATGCCCCATTAGTAGGGAGCTATAATCCTGAGAATTAATCATGTAAATGAGGCAGAAGTGGGACTGCATAATTCAAGTTTAAGATCATTTTTTATGGAACAATTGGTATTCCTTCTACAAGAAGGTAAACGAAAAGGACAATGCCCCATTAGTATGGAGCTGTAATAATGAGAAGTAATCAAGTAAATGAGGCAGAAATAGAATCACATAATTCTAGTTTAAGATCATCCTTTATTGAACAATTGGTATTCCTTCTACATGAAGGTAACAAAAAAGGACAATGCCCCATTAATAGGGAATTAAAAAAAAAAAAAAAAAAGAATGTTAGGAACATGTGCATGGTAAGATCCAGTTTTAAAGTTGCCGTACTGTGTGTGAGTATACAATCCTAGCATAGGCAAACAATGTTGAAAGCCTTCTGCAAGAAATAATGTGCAATTATCTGCTTTAAATAATGTTTGTAGCGAAAATAAATATGTAAGACACTGGGGATCAGACATTCAAATAATCAAATCCAAAAATTTGGGGGACCACAAATTTATCATACACATTAATTATTAATCCCAAAACTTCCACAAAGGATCTTACTAGCTCAACAGAAGTACTAGACAACTTAAGCAGATAAAAATTAAGAGAAAAAGTTTTACCAAGAACCTCTTGAATCACAGGCATTTCAAGTTGAAAGCCATCTCCAAGCATCTTAAAAAGAAATTCCTCAATATCAGCTCGTGGAGGGTTAACCCTTGTCGTCATACTTGAGGGCTTTTCCTCACTCCAGATCTCAGAGGCTGGAAAGTGCTTAGACTTCAACTTCAATGGTTTCTTTGCTTCAACACACTCGTTTGCTAATGGCCTAGGATTAGCATATTCTTTGCCAATTATACTTGAAACAGTACCCATTGAAGCAGAACACTTTTTTGACTTCAGTTCTTTGGTCTGTTTTTGACCATCAGAAGCCTTCTCAAGATCATAATCAGATGCCAGTTCTGATTCCAACCCAGAAGTCCACTTTGATGGTGGTGCATTTTCAGCCCCTAGCATAGTAATGGTAGTTTCATGCATCCCACAAAGAATTTCAGCAGCCAAATTTTTGTCCCACCTTGCCTGGCAATAAGCAGAGGCAATATCCTGAAGGGAACATGCTGAGCCAAAGACTTCAAGCAGCTCTTTCAAGTCCTGCTTGTCCACACCGCGATAAGCAGTGCTTGAACTTCCTTCCATTGTCGTATCTGCAACCACTAAAAGAAAGTGGTTCAACCAAGCAATTGTATGTCATCCACATAACAATGAACAGAGATTTACACTTCAAAGAAAAAAATTCTAAAAACATGAGACATTTATTACGTAACTGGTAATATTGTTAGTTGTTTCATTTCTCCAATTTCATATGGGAAATACAAGGCTAAAATTTAATTGAACAAAAAGGCGCAAATTTTAGAGTAAGGACACCCCAAATGAAGATTTGAACTGAGAATTGGCGTTTTAAATCGTAATCCTACTTGAGATGAGGTGAACAATTTAAAAGAGAGTCATCTCTAATTACGTGACTTAAAAGAAAACACAAAAAATACTAACCTAAAAAAACAAAAAAAGGAAGGGCAAAAATATGAAGAATGATATAGACCCGAAATTAGCCGAGGCCCAATCAAAAACTCAAAAATAAAAGATCAGAAACATAGCGTGTAAAGTTTAGAGTCTATTGTGAAGGGGATTAGTTCTGATCTTGTTCTTAATTAGTGAGCAACCTTTACAAATATGGCATCAAGCAGGTAAACCAAAAGCCAAGCTCAATAATTAAATTTCTTCCCTCATTTTCTTTTTCTGACTTAAACAGTGAAAACATCATTTATTCCGTTTTAAGTTGTTGTTTGCTTTTTAAATTTTTTTTTAAAAAAAAATCCATACAACAGAACCAAAGAAACTCAAAATATAAGAAAACAAGATACAGTTGAAGAATTTGCATATCTACAAGCACTAAAAAATGTAGTTCGACCAAGCAATTGTATGCCACCAATATAACGATGAACACAAATTTTCACTAAAAGAAAATTCTAAAAACATAGGACATTTATGAAGTGACAAGTAAAAGTGTTGGCTTTACTTCACTGTTTCAATTTTCCAATTTCATATGTGAAATGCAATGCCAAAATTTAATCAAACAAGGAGGCACAAATTCTAGAGTAGGGATACCCAAGATCAAGAATTGAACTGAGAATTGGGTTTAAAATTCTAACCTTACTGAAATGGGGCGAATAATTTACTTATAAGAGAGATTATCAATATTTGCGAGCTCAAAAAAAAAAAAAAAAAAAACCTTCAAAATCATCTATGTACAATGATAATATAGACCAAAAATTTAGTAACCCAAATCAGAAACCCAAAAATATAAAGTTTCAGTGCTGTTTGGTTGAAACATAGTAAACAAAGTTTAGAGTGTATTATCAAAGAAATTAGTCCTAATCTTGTTCTTAGTTAGCGATACAAGTTTTTCAAAGATGATATCAAGCTAAGGTAAACCAAACGTCAAACTCAAAAATTAAAATTTTCTTCCGTTATTTTCTTTTTCTGACCAGCCAAACATTAAAAACATCATTTATTCTGTTCCAAAGTTGTTTTTCCCCCCTTAAAAATGAAAATCAACGACGGAGCCAAACAAACTCATAATGAAAGCAAACAAGAAAATAGTTAAAGGAATTTTCTCATTGTGCTTTTGGTTTTTTCCAGGAAACCAAACAGAAATGGAAAAGAAAGACAAGACTTACAGGGAGCTAGAGAGGCTAGAGACTAGAAACTAGAGAGAAAGAGTGTGTGCACCTTATGCTTCTTGTGCAAGGAAGCGGAAGGGTGTGTGTTGTAGTGTCAGTCAAGTACACTAAAGCGGAGACTAATCACAGAATGACGTAATCAAGTTTAAGAAGAACGAGAAGGCCATTAATTTTGTGATTTTTGTGGCTTTGCTAAACCAGCATCAAGCACAGAACGTTCCATAACAAGAAAGGAAATGAAGTTCGGCATCGTCATGTAATAAGGGCGAAACGGCCTGCTCCCACCACGCTATTGCGGATGGAGGTGCAGCACACGTGCTTTTTCCCACTAGAGGCATTTAATTCAAATTTTCAAAATGGAAAGTGAAAAATAATAGAGTAAAAACAAAACAGAATCGCTATTTTTAATAGCTAAGAATGAAATTATTATATTATTTTATTTTTAATTAAAATTTTAATAATACTTATTTTTTGTCATATTGTTTTTAAAATTTTTAATTTAATTTAATTTTGATTGAATAATTTAGTTTTATATATTTAATTTTGATATTATATATATTATATGTTAAATATTCATTAGATTTATAATCTCTCTCTCTCTCTCTCTCTCTCTCTCTCTCTCTCTCTATATATATATATATATATATATATATATATATATATTGTGAAAATAAAATTTCATTTTCTAGAGAGAGGATATGGGTGATTTTTCTATTTGGCTATTCTGATTAGGGCTAAACATGGTATTCAGGAATACAAAATTGAACTAAAGAATTAAATAGAACTAGATTAAAATCAAACTAAAATTTAATTATAGTCTCATTCTGATCTTTTAGCTATATACCAAATCAAGAACTGGATTAAATTGCACCAAAACCAAATTGAATGAACTGAACTAAAGAATTGATTCAACAATATATATATATAATTTAAAAATTATATATTAATTTTAATACATGTATATATATTATATGTTTAAATAAAAATAAATAAATTATATATTTATATATTTGAATATTACTTAATATAATTCTTTTATAATTATAAAGTTATATTTCTACTATTTTTTATGCATTTACAATTTATACTTAAAAATAAATAATTTTATATTATAATATATTCTACAATATTTAAAAGGATAGTTCATATACATAAAATAGATTAAAAATTTATAATTATGAAATTTCAAAACAAATATTAGATTCAAATTTATGACCGAATTAAAATTAAATTAAATTAAACTAAAAATAAATAATCAAATGGAAACTAAATAATCAAACTGAACAGAATATTAAGTCTAATTTGGTTCCTTTTTTTTTTTTTAGTTGCATAGTCTTTCAATTTTTTTTAAAGGATCGAATATCAATAAGGTCTTTGTGATTTTTAAAAAATTAGACTAGATTGAACCATATTATGTATACCCCTAACATTCAAAAGCAAATGTGTGCATTCAATCTAAAATATGGCATGGTAAATTAATATTTTAGTTATTGAATATGTTTATTTTAGTGTTAAATATAAGCTATTTATTTGTTTTTCTAAACTTAGTTAATTTTGAATTTAAATGTATCTTAAAGATTTTTTCCAAGACCTGACACAAAATCTTTGAGCTTATTTAGAGATGAAAGTAAACTAATAAATAGAATTGTTTGTGTGGATGCATAAACAATTTTCATTAGTGCTCAAAATTGATGAAAATGATTCGATATAATTTATAAGTGAATAATTCTTTATTTATAGTAGCTAATTGTAATATATAAAACAATGATGGCAAGACAATACACAAATAAGAGTATCTTTAAGGATTTTTTTTTTATTTTGAAGAGCATTATTTGTATAATAAAATCATTTTAATTAATATTTAAATATAAAACATAAAAAATTTTATTTAAATCAAATTGCTCTTTATATTTTTATTCTTTGTTTTACTTTTTCTCTAAATATAAATAGTTTTAATTTTTTCCTCATTTTATTTTAATTTTTAATAGAAAATATATGATTAAAAATATTAATTAATAAAGTGCATGAAAACATATAATGTATTAATTATCAACAGAAATAAAGAGTAAAATCTGGCTCTTTAAATATAGAAAATAAACCAAATCTCTATTTTATATTTAAATAATAAAGAGTTTGTTAAGCTCTTATTTTATAAGATAATTCTTTATAATAAGAGTTTAACATATAAGAAAAAAAAATCTGTAGAAATGTTCTAACATATATTATCAAATTGGGAGACCTAGTCACTAGATAATGCATGTTAGACTACGTATCATCATCTTTTTTCATCTGATTTTATATCATTCAATAACTGAATGGAATTATATATTTTATATGTATTTTATGAGGTAATTCTTTATAACAAAGAGTTTAATATATATGAAAAATTTGTAGAAATGCTCTAATATATATTATCAAATTGGGAGACCTAGCCACAAGATAATGCATGCTAGACTATGTATTATCATATTTTTCATATGTTTATATGCAAATCGATAATCAAACATTGCCTAATTATACATCAATTGAAGTTAAGGATAGTTTAAGTCTTAATCAAACATTGCCTAATTATACATCAATTGAAGTTAAGGATGGTTTAAGTCTTATAAGTAGATGATGTAATCTTTTTTATCTAATTTGAAAATTTAATCTAAATTTAATTTTTTCATTAGTCCATATTGATTGATTTTAACTCAATTCAAAATGACCTGAAATTTGATCTAATTTAAATAATTTAAATATTTAATTTAAAAATTAAAATGATATTTTATTTATTTAAAAATTAAAATTATGAGTATCTTAATTCGACCTAAAACCTAAAAATAATGCAAAAATCTTTTTTATACTTTAACTTAATGATCTAACCTGATTTGTTTGTAATTCAAAGTAACCCGATCTAAATCCACCCTAAAAATATGATTTGAACAAAATTAATCCTATCTAGAGTTGATTGATCCGACCTATTTATTTCCTCTACTTGTAATAACACATTAACAAAGCATAGACAAGCATGCATTAATTATGTTTGAAGGGAGGGAAATGTAGTTGATTTTTCTCACAACTTTTTTTCCTCCTCTACCTTCTAATAGGTTACATTAGTTCTAGGATGCAACATAAACTAAAGTGTCCTTCCTTACTGGAGTGGGAGTAGCTAGATGCTACTCTAACTAAATTATGAGATCATTTGATTCATTATAATTTACTTCCTTACATTTTCAAGGTAATTACTTCTAGTGAACTCATGAATTTCTATAGCTGGTTGACATTTTTTTCTCTAGAGAAGTAGAACTACCTTCTTAATTACTTGTGTTTCGCATACATACTAATTCTTAGGAAAGACGGTATAAAATACTATTATCCCCTTATTATTCCAATGATTCAATGCTAAAATTTTTAAATGTAAATACTAATTAATATGTTTTCATGTAATAAAAGGATCAGTTAAAGAATTATATATCATTTAAAAAATAAAAAAATCATATAAATTATTGATAATATTATCAAGTTAAAAATTCATCAACATTAAGACTTTCAAAATGCTTAGGTACTAAGCACTAGTCCGCAAGTTCAACTTTCAAAGCTGTAAAATGATGCAATAGAGAATAAAGTTCAACATGGATGCTAGTTAATAAATGAAAAAGGATATAATTATGGACTTATTTTTTAGATCACCAAACCAATATGATGACAATGATTTCAAGATTTTTTAATAATATCTACTTATTTCTTCTCAAAATGATAATGATAACAATAAAAATAACAACAACAACAATAACTTAAGAAAGAAAGTGAATTTGCTTAAAAGTAAAATACCTAATAAAATCATGTTAAATAAAATAAGATTATTTTCAATTTAATTGAGGATAAATTAGTCATATTATTTTTATGTTAACTAAAAAAGTTCAACTCGTTGATCTCTAATTAAGTAAGTTATTTCTGTTGGACTAGGATAGTTAATCCTAAGTTTAGAATCTCTTTTGATTTTGACAAAGGAGATTGATCATTACTAATATTTTTTATTAAGTGTTGATCTTGCAGAAAAATAAGTCTCGCAATTGCCAAAAATCAGACAGACTAAATCGTAGAGTCATTCTCGGCCGCGAACAAGCAAAATGAAGCAAACCAAAAATGACAGACGAATTCGCGGTCTGTGTCGCGTCGAAGTCGAGACTGCAAATTACAAAAAAGCTTCACAATGGAAAGATGTCCACAATCAGATCTTGACAAGTGTCCTAGGAAGCTGTTGGAAGTCAAAAATCGCGAAGGCTACATGTTGGTAGCGACCACAATTTTTTACTATAAAAATTGCAGATTTTGACAGACTGATTCACGGTTAGAATCGCGGTCTACACAAATATATTAGTGACCGCAACTTATTGGCTGAAGAAACACAACGGCTATATTTTCCTAAAGCACTATTGAAAACTAGCCGTTAGAAAACTAGCCATTAGAAACTAGCCGTTAGAAAACTAGCCGTTACAAACTAGCCTTTAGTTTCTTTGGTGAAATTTGGGTATAAATACTCCACCAAGCATTAAGAGCAAAGGTCAAGAGATTTATCGAGAAGAATATTTACAAGTGAAAAAGCTGTCAATCCTTTGCTACTCATTTTCTTTTAATTCTTGTAAGATTAAAAGTGTTGAGTGTGAGCATTAAACACCATATTGTAAGGTTGTGTGTGAGCCCGTAAAACACACTGTTGTAAGGTTGTGTGTGAGCCCGTAAAACACACTGTTGAAAGGTTGTGTGTGAGCCCGTAAAACACACTGTTG
>CATIWR010494886.1:0-26755 GCA_949677035.1 Omphalea diandra | reverse complement strand
CGTTATAAACTATCCATCCAAACACAGGATAGTCCTACCCTTCTTAACAAACACACCCACTACCACCTTCACCCTTTTCGCCCAACAAGTCCAACAAACGCCCACAAATGCCCAAAAGGAAGAGTCTTACATCCTGTGATCATCTTATCCGACAAACAGTCATCCTATCCACAAGCTCTTGGTGAAACCCTCCATTAACAAGCTCTTGATGAAAAAGAAATCAGCCGAAAAAGAAGAAAAACTGTTATCATGAACAAGAACAACTTGAACTGAGCTAAACCCAGATAGAATCGGTATTGAACCCGTTAAATAGTTGGACATTACCTCCAGCCGCTGTAAAGTTATCAAAATTTTCAGGTCGGGCAGGAGAGTACCAGATAAATTCTGCTAGCCGATTTGGATGTCGGTGACCCTGTTGCTAATGTCACGTCTCACGTGGTCCCACTTACATGGGTCAGAACCAGACCATCCCAAATTCGCCGGGTTGTCGAGGTTGTCCCTGAATTAAGCATAATTCCTGCGTCGCCGTTTGGCCGGGAATTTGCAAGGTAAAGGAGGCAGGAGAGGAAGATCAAGGAGATAAGTGAAGACTCCACATAGGATTTCTTCATTTTGAGGGGGAAAAAGTTTTGAGCTTGATATTGGTCATCTTACCGTATGAAACCAGACGATATTTGCGGCAAGATTTAGCGGATCTTGAAGAATCTGAGTTAAGGATTGAAGTTTCTTGGAACATTTTCTCAGATTTTCAGAAAATATTATAGTGTTAAGAAAGAGAGGCGCGACGGAGGAGAAGGGAAGGGAAGAGAGAGTGCAATGGCGATATTGTCTTTTAATTATGATTAATCAAAATATATTAAAGCATACAAGACTCTAACACCCCTATTGATCTGGATCAATTTGATCATATAACCGTACTATCTTGGAAAACAGACTCTCAATACTACTGAATAAGTTGTCAAACTTAAAAATGGTGTAAAACTCTCAATGCTACAAACTTTCAATTCTACAGTAAAGGAGGGACAAATTAGTAATTACAATATTTATAATATAATAATACAAATGATAATATAATCTTGAAATAGGAATTTTAATCCCATTTTAATTCAAAGTCAACCAATTACCAATGTCAAAAAACAATTATTCTTTATCGCTTTTAGCCGTAAAATACTTTCAACAAAAACCATCGGCTCTAATCCTGTTTGTTGTTAACCAGAGGGTGGAAATCAGAAATTTGGCCAATGGGCTCGAGGGTTCTTGGCACATGGCCACCATTACATATTGAGACGAACAATCTTATTTTGTTAAATACAACAAGTCACTCGTTTTCGATTGTTTCCCAGAAAAGACTATGGAATTTTTACCTCTTTGTGCTCCCTTTTCTTCTCAACGTTTAAGGCCATTGCCTCCACTGCTAAGTTTTGAGGTTTGCAATTTGCCTTTTAGGGTTATGTGTGGAAGTGTACGATATTGAAGCATGGTGGGAAGGAGTAATCTTTGACCATCAAGATGGCTCTAGCCAAAGAATGGTATTCTTGCCTGATTGTAGTACTGAAATAAAGGCTGAGTTTCAGAATTTAGGGGTAAGTCAAGAGTGGGATGAGACTACTGGTGCTTGGAAGCGTCGAGGAGCTTGGCTGTTTTTTTAGTTGCTTGAGTGTGATACAGAATTGCCGCTTGATGTTCTTGCTAAACATGTTTGGCAGGCGGAGAAAGCAAAGTTGAGAGATCGGGATAACATGTTATTGTTGAAGGAATTGGTGACCGAGATTCTAAAGAAGTTGGGCACTGCAGCTTCGATAAACTTCAGGGTTCTTACGCTCCTTAGCTTTAATAGGAATCAAAGCAATAAGCATCATAATCCATTCATTTAAACAATAATTAAGAGATAAGGACATAATCTTAAGCTTAGACCTATAGGTGCTTCTTTTACTCACAAGACTCTTCAACTTCTCATCTTCATACATGACATGACTCTAATATCAACTCAAATTACATGCAATCCCAAATTAACCATAGAAATATTAAAGGAAGGCCAGAACTTGAATTGGCTAGACTAATCCCATGAAATTTACCTCTTTTGTTTCAAGCTTAGCTCTGCCATAAGCCTAGTTGCATGTAGGGATTTCCTAGTCTAAACATTCTTTAAACATGCCAAGAATAAGTTAGAATGCATAAAATTACATGATTGAGAGTATCCAAGAAGAGTTGGAACAATCAAGAGCTAGAAGGCTTGAGATGAGAGAGAAGAGATCAATCTTTGTAAGAACATATCAATCCAAAATGCATGTTGTATTAAAAGGTTTAAATGATGTTTAAAATGAGTTTAAAGTTGCAAAGTGTTTAGAAGAATGGATGAGAAGTTTGACAGCAAAGGGTATTAAGTAGTCTAAGGAAAAAGTGAAAATGAGATAAAATTTATGACTTTAAGGCATATATATAAACCATTGAGACTGCCACAGCCATAGGGCCTTCAATATGGTCATGTCAAAATTACTGCTAGAAATGTTCTCTTCTATGCTAGGCCACGGCCGTGTTGAGGATGCACCCGACCGTATTTGGAACAAGCAAAACACACGTTTTCAAGAATTTTGAATGTAGTTCTCAGACAAGTATGCATTTTTATTGTTCAAACTCACTTTTAAGGACTTCAAATATCACATAACATGCAAGACACAGCAAAGCAAAAATTTGACTGCGACAATGTCTTTTAACTAAAGTATTGTATACAGATCAAACTCTTATATGGAAAGAAGATCTTTGTGGATTAGTCATCGTTGTCCTCTAAGCATCAATTTCTTTGGCTCATTCAAGGGTATTATTTTAGCGTTAACTGATAGTTTGAGTGAGCAAGATGTGACATTTAATATGGTATAAGGTTTTCAAGGTTGCTTGTACATGCTAATTCAGTTAAATTAAGGCAGAAGGGTACTCGGACTAACAAACAAGTGGATGATAATAGGGTTTGGGGGACTATTAACAGGCTGTTAATGAGTAGTGGCTTGAGTATTATTCAAGGTCTGAAGTAGAAGTCTTGGCTGCTGGGGAACCAGACAATTTCCTATTGCTTGTTTCTTTTAGAACTATAGTATATAAGGGGAAAACGCCATTTAGTTTCTCTTCCATGTGGCGCAGCCATCCTGATTTCTACAAAATTATGGATAACGGAGTAAAGAAGTGGCTTTAAAATCTATAAAATTTTTATCAAGTTAAAGATGTTAATGCAAGGATTCAAAAAGCGTAATAGAACTGAATTTTTTGATATCTCTTAAAAAGTTAACAAATCTAGAGATGATTTAGTTCAAGTTCAAATTGATTTACAAAGAGATCCTCTTAATAGGGCGCTAATAGAAGAAGAGAGTGCCTGTCATATGAATTTGATGTGCTTAATTCAGTAGGAAGAAAGCTTTTATAGGCAGAAGACGAGTTTAGCGTGTAACTTTTGGGGATTACGTACTAAAATATTTCAATAAAACAATGAAGCAGAGGGAATCATAAAAAATGGCAATGGCAATCATTAAAAAATCTCAAAAAAACATAAATCTGAATCAGGATGAGAATTGATCAGTTCTCAATTCAAGTATAAAAACTGTTTTGTAAGTTCGAGGATGCAAATTATCAAAAACCATAAATGGTGGAGAGATATAGATAAATGGAAAGAAATGCTACACAACCAAAAAAAATTTTGTAGCCTGTAATGAATATGAGCTAAATCTGGTGATTACACAATTAAAACTCAGGATGGAAAAAAAAAAAAAGAAATATAAAAGAACCTTGCAGGATTGAAGAGACAACTGCAATTAAAATGGCTCAGAATACTACAAGAAAGCAAGTAGCTCTTCAAATGTCTAAGATGGGAAACACTATATGCACTCGATTCCTGTTTGTTATTAGACAGTCTTCCCCGGTGTCTAAGTTCATCCCTTTTCCACCTAACAATCAGGTAGCACAAAGAAAAGAGGGTGTTTATCTGCAAAGAAGACAAATGGCCCAAATAAATAATAGAAATTCAGTAGATAAAGCATATAAAAAATGGGAGCTTATACAGGATAATATCCGTTACTAACCAAAATAACGATTGCTATGACAAGAAGAGGCCCAGACCAGAGTGCTGAAAGAAAAACTCCATGTGGATCAAAATAATTCCGGCATGCAAAGCTCCTCCAGTTGTCACTCAGAATTTTATTGACCCTCTCAGCAAAGTACACACCACCCACTGCAAGAAATATCAACTGTATCAGATGAATGTGTATATAAAAACAGAAACATACATTCCTGCCTGCAACTATGTGCCCAGGTTCTAGAGTAGACATTGATCTTACATTCACAGTATAAGCCAATACAAGTGCTACAGGTGATGGGAATCATGCATCATTCATGCATTGTCAATGAAATGGAAAGTTAGTCAACTAGCAGTCAAAATTACAAATTAATTTGGAACACCTACAGACGTCCCTGGAAAAATAGGCCTCAATTAAGAGGGTTTTACTGTAGAAATACACAGATGATTCAAAAGCTACTATTCCAAATTCTAATAGTACAAGAATTAGGAAGGATCAAGGTTAGGAGAAACAGAGGAAAAATAAAAGAAATGGTTATGTCAAATCAGAACACAAGATATATTTAATTTTAACTTTCAAATTTAGATTCTACATATTTTCTGGGTTCACTTCAGAAAAAGTTTTGTTTCAAGTCCCAAATTATAGTTTGGAAGTGCCACTTAACGTTGGATAGTTTTGGTTGCCATGTTCAAAGAGAGGAGATGAACTATCAGAAAACATTACATATAACCCATATATTTGCATTACACATGCATATATATCCATGTAGAGAGGTTATTTTACATTGCGAAAAAGAAAATTTGATAATTATGTGTTCGGAATAAACAGTTTCTTAAGTCATCCAATAAAATTACATGGCAGATAGCTGGCCAAAACCTATAAAAAAATCTGCTTCTATGTAATCATCCTGTAAAACATTCACAAATCAAAAATTAAGATTTATTACTAAGGAGATCACTAGAATATAAACAATCTGCTGCTTCCTTCTACTGTAGCATAAAGAGATTTTTTTATTTTTAAACTCCCATTCCTTTTTCCTGTCCTTGCAAAGGGTATCAGCAAGGGATTTTGATATTTTGCAAAATAAAATTTGTAAACCTAAATATAGCCATGAAATGACAATACAGACACATATGAGTTGCCCTTGCCAAAGTTTGAAGGTTTAATAATCAAGAAGATAAATAAATGAGACAGATAAATGAATCAAGAAAATAAATCAATAAATGAATTATCTTTCGTAGAAGAGATCACTTCAAATTAATGCACAAGCACTATCCTTGGAATACTTGTAAATATGTCATATTAGCTGGCAAGAAACAATATCGTAGGCAATAAAGAGCAAGTCCATATATCAAATACCAGTCTTATGCTGCTATTTTTATGTTCAAGCTCAAGAAGTTTAGACACACAACAATGATAGATGTTCTGCAACCATAGAGAACAACAGATTTATTTCAGAACTCTTTTTATCTAGAACCATTTTAAACACCAGAAATATAGTATTTTTTTTTAACAAAATACTATTGTCAATTTATATTTATCAAAAGAATATTGAAGAAATTGATATTAATTAGTAGTTTATTAAAATCGAAAATGCTAGCAACAATCATGTATTATAACTCTCCTCCAACAATCACCATTTGATTGGTCCACATCATCTTTCAATCTTAATCTTTGGCAATCAAAAGATTTCCTGTCATATTAGATAACCCGCAGATATTTGAACACTATGTTTTAACTGTTATAACGGATAACTTTTAGATTTTTAAAATTTAAAGATGATGTAGACCAATCAAATGATAAATATTGGAAGAGTTTTAGTAAGCGGTTGTTGTTAGCATCCTTATATTTAACAGGATATTTTATCTTCTACCTAAGCAAGCCTAGTGACGGATAGCACTTAATATTAATTACAATCATTAAACCCATCAGCCTTAAATAAGCAAAAAAGAAAAAAGTAAGAAATTTGTGACTTTTTGACACTTAACGATAATAGTCCACCGGCCACCCATATCACGTTAAATTCAGCCTAGAAAAATAGGGAATTTATTTCCTCACCAGACGTATCCTAGAGAATAGCAAGAGTCATGTATTTTCCTCCTTCTCATCACTCTCTTCGCCTTCTTCTTCTTCTTCTTATCAATACTGGAACTGGATCTTCAGTTTTGCTGGTCCAGAACACATACCGCCAAGTTTTGAACCACAGAAGTACTGCGATCCAGGATGCACGTCCTGGGTTGTGGTGCAAGGGGGTGGCCAGCAAATTAGGTAACACGGACAAAGCAAAACAATGCCACCATTAAGAGCCACCATATGCCTAGAATCTAAAATATTTATCAAGATCCTTCCAAAACACATAATTTAAGCAGCAATTCCTATTCTTAACTGACGCCTTATTTGTTTCCCAAGAATGTTAGCTAAAGTATAACTTCCTGGTGACCATATTTTCTTATTGGGATTGGTTGTAAAAAAGTGAAAAGTCACAAAGAAACTGGTTACCATTTAACTTCATCAATTGAGGGGAAGCAACTTAAGCAATTGCAACCTTCTCAGTAAGGTTGAGAGACATTTTCTAAATATGTTTACAATAATTCCTTAAATAAATTTCTGTCATGGGGGATAAATATAATAAATTCTGGATAAAATAGTACCAAATACTACCTGGAAATTAGCAAGACATCTATCTAAACATGATGTTGATATAGTTCCTGGGCAAAAAACCTATGGACCAAACACCAAAAAAGTCTAAATTATGAGAAAATAACTTTCTGAGAAGAATCATCTCCCAAAAATGAGGCCTAGATGATTTGTGCAAAAGCTAAACAAGTGTAGTTTCAAAGAATGTAGAGAACACAAAAGACTTCAATTTTGTGTCAATCAATCCATCACAAAAATTGCTTCAGAAATAATGGAACGAGGTACTCCATAACATAATTATTTCAAGTGAAAGAAAACAATCCCATTAGTGATTCTAATCCAATTATTTTGTCTTTAACCAAGAATTCACTTTGCCCTCAAATTTTATATATACACCGTAGGGATGACATCTTACAAGCTAGGAGAAATAGGAACATTTGGAAGTTGATATGTTTCCTAGAGATTATGGCCACTATAAGCAATGCAACATGAAGTGTCATTAAACCCATCAACCAAGGATCCTGTGGAAACCAACATCATAATTTAAAAAATAAATAATAAAAGATAGAACAAAAAAGAAAAACTATCCACAATCAGAAGAATCAGTTGAAGTTGGATAGAGAGCAAAAGCTATCCTCACATCTAAAGTTTTAATTTGACTGTAGCGTCCAGTCAATGGCATGGAAGAATCAAATAAAATTATCATAAGCAGGTCGAAGGCTAGATCGGAGCTCCGAGGAGAGTTTCTGGACAAGATCCGCCATTTGCTCCATGTGGTCTTCCATGGCTGATGTGAGCTCCTCCATTCTAACTGATTAATTGATCAACACAATTGAATGATGATTAGATTCAGCGATCGTGAACGACTGAAGTTTGTTCATTGATAATTTGAGTATTAATAGTTAATAGTAATATAATAAAACAGAACCAAGGATTGTACAGTGCTAAGGCGGCGTGATTTTGCAATAATTGTTGATAGTATGGGTGTTATTGGACGGGAAAAATGGCACACGCATTGGTTTGGTTTTGATGTGTTTGTGTACAGTGCTAAGGCCGAGGTGATTTTGTAATATTTGTTGATAGTGTAGGTGTTTATTGGATGGGGCAAATGGCACGTGTATCGGTTTGGTTTTGATGTCTTCTGACTTTGGGCTCTTCCTTCTGATGGAACGGGAAGACGACGTCATATTGTTTAATTATAGGGCAGATTTGTGACTTCACCCCACCAGAATCAAGCATACACTTTTTAGTAAAATCGAACATCAGACTAATTTAATTAAATTCAATTAATTTTTAAGATAATTTTTATATTTTTAAGTATTTTAAACATATTTATATATTTTTAATATTTTTTTATTTTAAAAATATTTTATTAATTTTATTTATTATTAAATTGATTAAACTAGATTGGTCAAATCGATCAATTAATTGACTCACGAACTAGTTGGCTGATCGATCCATTGACCAATTCGATTTTAAAAATATTAGTACCTATGCCTCCACTTAACACAAAAACGACATTGCATCAAACCTATCCACTTTATGCCAAAAAAATGAAAAAAATGTCATCATGTCACAATTAGAGTTCAATTTGGTTGGCTATTCACACTTTGAATAAAACAGTAGCGTTGTTTTTGTATTTGAAAAGTTTAAAGGATTTGCTCATTTTTCCTTAGAATTGCTCTGTTTATCTTGGGTCAGTTTGTTTTGGTTGTTAGAAATTGATCAAATTCTTCAATGCGTTGATGTTTTTTCCGTCTAACAAATTTTTGGAGTTTTTTTTTTTGCTATTGGCTTTTGTTGGTGTCTTAGGCACATAAATTAGTGATTAGGTTGCTTCATGTTGAATGTGGTGCTAGGGTTGTTTTAGATTTTTTTCTGTTTGATGTAGAAGAAGAAAAGCAAAAGAATCGCAAAACTATTTCAGAGCTTTTGGACTTGGATGTCCATGTTGATAAGGTTTGTTGATATTCAATTGTTTAATATACCAATTTATTTTGTATATCCCTTTATAAAATCCTCTCATACTTTTTTATAGGCAACAAAATTTACATATGTTGCCCAAATCAAAAAGTTTAGATACATCAATAGATTGGTGGTATAGGGCGTGCCCAAATTGCAAAAGTAGCACTTGAAATAATAATTATACAATTTGGTGTAATGGAAAATATGGTTTGCTTAAAGAAGTGTTAATTCCTTGATATAATTGGATTACCTATCTTACCAAACAAACATTTAATGCCTTTATTCTATCTAATAAATTTAGTATATTAACATTCTATATATATATAGGTATAAATTGGATCTGAAGGTTGAAGATTCTACTGGTGTTACTTCATTCTTGCTTTTCGATTGCTTAACAACTGATCTTATTGGTATCCCTGCCAACAACTAGTTCATCATTCTAGAGATAAGACATCAATTCTTTTCTTTTTTACTCGAATATATGGCTTGACAAAAATTTTTCAGGTAACAATCAATTCAAAAGCTAACAAATGTTAGAAATTTCATTTCAAGTCAATAAATTTTTTGATGTTGATGATCAAAATGAAGATTCTCTTGCCTTGACTTCACCCTCCACTTCACAACCATTTTTTTTTTTTTTTTGATATTTTCACTCACAAAAAAATGTCAATGTACATCGTTGCCTTTCATTCTCGCCCAAAATGGAAGAATCTTTATCATATGCTCAATGTGAAACAAAGGCTTTTAAGTTACCACCAAAAAAAGCCTATACAAGGTAAACAATACTAATACCTTTTCTATTTCGCACATAAGTACATATGTTATTGCATTTTAATATTAATCCCCTAATTACTTATTATTAGAATGAGTGACAAATGAGACAATCTAAGATGGGGTGAATTGGGTTGTAAACAAAAACACAAACAATAACAGAATTAGCGAAAGTCACACATATAAATCAATACAAAGATTTTATAGTGGTTCGACAATATACCTACTCCACTCCCCAATCTTCATTTACGCTTTTCTATTCTTTTTTCAGGCTCAAGAACAAAACTTTGCCTTTTTCAAGTTAAGGAAGAACCTTTCCTTTTACAGGCTCAAAGACAATATTTTCCTTGGTATTTTTCTAGACATAATACCAACGTTTATGACCACTACCAAGGATAGATTTAAGAAGTGTCAATGCCTCTCAATTAAGCAATAAATACACTTTTAGTGTTTAAAAAAACCTACTCTCAAAAGAGTAACAAAATATTCTCACTCTACCCAAAAATATAAGCAACAACATAAAAGTTTGCATAATGAGTTACAAAGATTATCACACTTATTCAATAAAATTTCTAACCTCTTTTTGGTCTTCATGAATATTCTTTACATACCGAAACTATAAAACTAGTTTTTGGAATACTTGAAGTTAAGTCTGACAACTTTTCTTCAAACTAGTCGTTAGAGGAGACAACACTCATAGTTTCTCATCAACACCCATTGTTTCTCATCAACACCCATTGAACTTGTAACGGATAGCTCCAATGCCTATTGCAATATTCCATGCCCATTGATCTCAACTTCAACACTCGTTGGCTCATGATCAACGCTTGTTGTGTATTTATCAGAAAGCATGCACTTGAAGCTCTATTTTTCAAACTCTTGTAAACATGCTTCAACACCCATTGAGCAATCTACAATGCTCATTGGAAAATCCTTCAACGCCTGTTAAAAAGGGCTAATGCTCGTTTGAAGTTTTAGAAGTTTTAGCTCAATCTTAGGCACTTTTTCAACATATGCCTATTGTGAGGGCAAGATCAACGCCTGTTGTGAGGGCAAGATAAACGCTTATTGCGAAAACACAATGCCCATTATGAGGTTCAACATGCACAACTGTGTCCAACCAATTGTCTAATACCCCAACGCTTGTTGGCAAAAGGACAATGTCTGATGCGAGATCTAGAGAGCATAACTCATCTAAACATTTGTCCAACGCCTGTTGAGACATTTTCCATACTTGTTGGAAGTTGTTCCAAACTACACCACTTATATAAAAACACTTGAGGTCACATATCCCCCAAATATTATCACAACATTCTCTCCCTATAGGATACAAAAATCTTAAAATACAAATATTAGAACTATTCTTGATGTTTTTTAGTTTTGTTATCATTCAAAATACATTATTCAAAGTATAAAAGTAATGTCAATACCTTAGAGTCATATGTTCTTCAAATATTTTTTCCATTGACACAATATTTAACGGTGAGAATAGTAGCAAAAAAGCAACATAATGAAGTGGATTTGTATTTAACAGTGAGAATAGTAGCAAAAGAGAAATCTAATGTCTCTTACAAAAAAGGAAATCTGAAACAGAGAAAGCCAATAGAAGGAAATTATTAATTGATCACCAAATGGCGAAAGTAATGCTTCAAACGGCATGATATTAGAATTCCTAGCAGAAGAAAGAGTAGAGAAAGGGGTGCAAGGGCGGGTTCTTTTTTTTTTTTCGTAGTTGGTAGAGACTACCAATCAGCGAAGACGAAGATGTAATAATAAACAAGCCCGGATGAATGACAAATCAATCCCTTAAAAGGTGTACAAACCTGCCTTTTATGAGTTTACAAATAGAATTGCAAACTCTCAAAAGACAGAACAACCCTTCAAAACGGCAGATATGGCTGCCGTTGTAGAGGGTAAAAACGGCAACAACAAGATGATGGGAGAGCTAAGGATAGGTCCAGGAAAAGACCAGGTGCACGTTCCCTTAGGAGGCAGCAGATAGGAACGGTTGAAAGACCAAATAACCAGCATTAACAATCACACTAATCTCACGGTTGAAAGACCAAATAACCATCATTAACAATCACACTAATCTCAAAATGCAGAAGTTATGAAAGGGCAACGATGTCATTGCATGCTAGGTGGACTTAAAATAACGAAATCAGCCCTCAAATTCCCGTTCGATCAAGGAGTTACAACCCTAGTAAGTGATATACTGTACACTATCTCATTTCCAAAATAAATGTTAACCTTTTATAATTATCAATAAATATTAATTATTTTTTTAATTTTATTTTTTATAATAATTATTTATTTTTATAATATATAATAATTTATAAAAATAATTAATGGATAATAATATAATTTTTTATATATAATAATATCTTTTAAATATAATTCTTAATATGTGTATAAAAATTTTTAAGGACATCTATTAAAAAATAAAGAGAATACATATTAAGAAACACTCTTAATACTATTTTAAATAATTAATGTCTTATAATACTAAGACAATATATTCTATTTCTAAATATTTGATCAAAAATAAATTATCAAACTTTTAAAAATAGAATAGGATTAGGCCAATTCAAGCTGAATCAAATATAAAAACAATAATCCGCTTTTAGCCTAAATTACTACAACAAAAACCAATGGCAGTGGCTGCGTTCGTTGTCGACCAGAAGGTGGAGATCAGAGGAGCTGAAAATTGGGTAAAAGTTAGCCCTCAGGAATTGGGTGGAGAGGACTTTTGTCCTGGTGCCATTACCAAGTATGCGTGTGCATTTTCGAAGGGTAAAAGGCCTCCACAATCTCTTGTGCTGGATGTGAGGAAGCACCTTTTCTTTTAGGTTGGAAAATTGAGCGTCTTAAGTATAAAATAAACTCGTATAGATACCGATACACTTCTCCCGATGGTAGCAAAGCATACCTTTCTTTTCATCTTCTTTGTCATGAACTGAGAAATCCAATCATGCAAAGTTTTTCTCCAGCATCTCAGAACAGCTTATTTCATGGTCTGAAGGAGGACTGCTCTACTCAACCACAAGCAAGAAAGAGGAAGAGGGAACAATCAGAATTCCCATATGAGGTTGAGTCTCCAACAAGAGGAAGGGGAAGGTAATTGAAACTCTAAAGAAATTAAGAGATGATCAAGATGGTAATCAGCTTACCCCAAAGCCAACAAAGTGGAAGAGGAAAGGTAATTGAAACACTTAAGAAGTTAAGAGATGATAAGCAACGATCTTCTGAAAGACCTAAACTAAAAGTGACAAAAGTTAAGAGATGATAAGCAACGATCTTCTGAAAGACCTAATCTAAAAGTGACAAGTTCCTCAAAGTGCAATTCTACCATCTTGTCTTTGCTGATAGATAACAATGTGGTCGCAGTGGGGGCAAAAGTGCATTACCGCGGTACCAAAAAGAAGTTGAAAGGAGGGAAGATAACTCATGATGGAATCAAGTGCAATTGTTGTGAGAAGATTTTTGGTCTTACTGACTTTGAAGCTCATGCTGGTCGCACTAAACGCAGGCCGTCTGAAAATATTGTATTGGAAGATGGCAGGACTTAGTTTGTAGAAAGGAAATGGGATATGAAGGTAAGAAGCAAAGGATAAAAGCGAAGTCCAAAAGAAAGAATGAAGATGATAATGACTACATATGTTCTATTTGTCACGATGCAGGTGATTTAGTTTTATGTGATCTTTACCCAGCAGCTTTCCACAAAAGATGTACTGGTTTGGAGGGTCTTCCGTATGGGACTTGGTCTTGTCCATTTTGTTGTTGCTTTTTTTGTGGCCGAAATAAATCACAAGAGAGTTCCCACATTCTCAATTGTGATCAATGCTTCCGTAAATTGCATATCAGGTGCGCGAAGGATGGAAGGAAAAATTTTCGCGGTAATTGGTTCTGTAGCTACAATTGTGAAAAAATATTTGCAAGCCTTCAAAAGCTTGTAGGAAAAAGTCTCACTTGGACGCTGTTGAAATCTATGGACTCCAATAGTCGTCATCCCCAAGACTTGTGCAATAGTCGGCTTAAACTTGCTCTTGAGGTGATGCACGAGTGTTTTGAACCAGTTGAAGAAGCCTATTCCGGAACTGATATTGTTGAAGAAGTGATCTTTGGTAAAGCATCTAATCTTAGCCGTTTGGACTTCCGGGCATTCTACACGACTGGTATAGAAAGGAACAATGAATTGACATGTGCAGCTAATGTTCGCATCCTTGGCGAAAAAGTGGCTGAGGTGCCCCTTGTTGCTACTAGATTTCGTTACCGAAGGCGTGGAATGTGTAGAATATTGATGAATGAACTTGAAAGGCAATTGATAGAGTTGGGAGTCGAGAAGTTAGTTTTACCTGCTGCTTCTAGCACTGGGCACATGGAAAAACGCTGTTGGATTCTCTGGAATTACAGACTCCGATAGAAGGGAATACTTACATTACTCTTTTCTTCATGGTACTACTATGTGCAAAAAATTCTTAAGAGAGATCCCTTCTGATTGATTAGCGGATCAGTAAATCTTGAATGTAAATTTCTGTTCTGCAATTTCAATAGGCCATTTATGTTTTTCATGGTGTATTTTCAGATCAAGAAAACTTATGTTTATAGTGAATTTTTTTCATCATCACTCTCTTTCTTCCTAAATGGCTCTGCTTTATAGGTTCACATCATAAATTTAGTAGTAAACTTTATTTTTTTCTTTTCATTTTTCCCTTACATGGGTGTTTGTTTAGGGTGAAAAAGAAAGTTTAAAAAAATAATGAAAATGTATGAAATAAAATATAAATAAAATTAATTAATTTTACTTTGTCAGGATTTTTTTTTAAATGAAGTTAATGGATATAACTTACTTAAAATCTTTTTATTAATGCTTTAAGAAAAAGAGACATTTAAAAATAAATGAACATTACTTTTAACCTCCATTTACTCATTTACATTTTAAAAAACTCACAAATAATGTTAACTATTGACTTCATTTACATTTTATTCTTTTAATTCCCTCTAATTCACTTCGATGCAAGCCTTTAAAACTTGATATTTTGATTTATTGACTAAAAGTATAAAATGAGAACTACAACAATGCAGATCATGCGTAAGGAAGAATAGTTCGTAGTTGCATATGTACCTGCAACATAAACTATTTTCAGTAGCAAAATGCATTTCTGAGGCCCTTGAATTTTATACATTTTTGCTATTGAGCTCACATATGTTGATTTGTCCACATCGAGCCCTTGAACTTTTATTTTAACTGATTTTATCTTTTTTAACAGCTGACTCATGACAAATAAAAGAGTATTAAGCATATGCCTAATATATTCTTTTTTTAAGAGATTTCAAGTATATTTCATATGAACACATTTTGATAATGCAAATAAAAAAAATTGAAATATGAAAAATAATAATAAATAAAAAAATTATTGATTTGAATATGAAAAACTGATCGTTTTAATTAAGTCAAAATAAGATAGAAATTTTTAAATTTTGAACAATCGAACCGAGTTAGAAATATTAATATTTGAATTTACTGAAAATTCCATCAATCCAAATATATATAAAATTATTACTTAAAAATTAATTATAAAATATATCCTTCATATAAATAATAAATATTAAACACTTTATACCCTCTATCTAAAATAATTGTTCTTATTATTATAATATTAATAAATTTTTTTATATGTTATTATATATATTTGTATTTTTATTTATTTATTTTTCTTTTCAAAGCATATCAAAAATAAAACTCAATCTTATTATTAAATATATTTTCATATACCATTTTTTTATTTCATCTTCAAAATTAAAACTCCAGTACTCAGTTAGTAAAATGTTGGTGCACAAACACGCATTAGAAAATTTATAATATTCTTATACTTGCTTGTTCAAAATTTTCTTATTGATTATTTATATGCTATTACATTTGATGCATGAAAGAATAATATGCTATTGAATTAAATTTTTTAAATAGAGATAGTTATTTATAATTTAAATAGATCTATTTTTGTCAAAATTATATTATTCTCTTTCATTTGATGAGATTATATTATATATTATGAGAATTTTAAATTCTATTGTAAATCATTAATATTGAATATCTGATTAGAATAATATTGTGAGAATATTTGATTTTAGAGCCTAATTTTTTAAAATCTAATCCTATTAAATTTCGATCAAATGAAAAAATAGCAAAATTATTGGATATTTAATTGTATTTATCTTTATTGATAATTTAGTTATTTGATGATTGACTGTCTATTATATACAATGAGAAATTAAAATATAAATATAATGTTAATATTTTCAACTGAAATAATGCTTCTTTTATTTGATAAAAAATATCTTTTGTATATTCTTTTAAATATTTAATACATTTAGGAAAACAATCAATAAACAATTATTTTTGATAAAAAATTAATTTATTTTTAAAAATAATTTTCTCTTTCTTGAATTCAAAATATATTTTTAAATGTATAAAATTTATCAAAATAAACATTTAAATTATATAAATATATAAGGACGAGAGCTTAATAATACAAATGATGATAATACAAGACGCAAAAAGTACTAAAAGTTTCATCACTTTCTTTTTTACATGCATTTGATAAAACATGTATGCACATCCATTTTCGGTAAAACAACCTTTAAAAAGGAGTTAAATCAACTAAAAATAAAAGTTAAAAAGCTTAATGTTGATAAATCAAAATTTGTTAGCTCAATAGTTAAAATAATCATAGTTCAAGGGCCTCAATATGTATTTAGCTTATTTTATAGTAAGAACATTTGTCAGGAATGCAGAATTACATGAAAAGACCTCAAAGTAGCAGGCTGAACACATTTGAAGCGCTAATTATGAGCTGCAACCGACTTTGATGCTCAAAGAAATAGTAGTTTACCGATCGGAAAGTAAGCAGCCCAACATCGAGCGTACTGCCACTGTTGAAGGAGGACAAACAAATGTTTCCCCGAAGCTTTTTCTTACATACCGCTTCCTTCCTCTGCTATTTCCCCCCCCCCCCCCCCCTCATTTCCTCTAGTTATTCTCACTTCATTTTCCCTTTCACCAGTCTACATATGTACTACTCCACAACACATCCAAGATTGGACAACGCACGAGCTTTCAGGAAAGGAACAAAAAGTCCCCCCAAACCGAAGGTAGCTTCGTTCCAGTCCCAGATAAGCTAGAGCTCACTGGTGCAATTTACATTGCCAGTCCTTTCTCACCAAACAGGCATATAAAACGATTCATTATAGGAAAATCCAGCCCTTACAAATGATTCAATAGATTGCTTCGCATAAATGATTCAAGTGAATTCATCTGCCAAAACAAGGTATGCTAACCATCTTACCAGTACAATGTAAATTTACAGAATCAGGATGAAGAAATATTTGTGTTAAGGTCAAGTAGTAATCGCAAAGCCAATATAGATAGAAAGAAAATAAAGAATATTAAACTAGCAAGTACATTGAGTAAAATACAATATGTTACAAGAAAGTAGAACACAAATAATTTATTCAGATATCTTGAACAAACAGATACTGCCACAGATGTCAGTCACTCCAGTTATCCTTATCCTCAGCTGGCCCTGTGTCCTGCATGTTCATATCAAAGCTCAGTAATTTGCAGCTACTAATGCTTAATATCTATCTGTTTGGCGTGTACATGCAAGTAAAATTGTCACAATTTAATACATTCAACTTGCATTAATGCAGAGGATCTACCATCTCATCACAAATCAACCTGGACGGAGACCAGACTAGAATTTGTCGATCATTGCCGCCTGTATAAATTTCCTGTGACAAGAATAAATCAGTCAAACAGTTGCAGAAATGCACACATGGGAAGTGAAGCAAATTTTATGCATATAAAATCCAAAAAGATAATTCAGTTATATGCCAAAAGTCCACGCATTAGGATTTTTTTTAATTTCTTTTCATGCACAAGTGATAAATCAGTGATTCATCCTGTAAAAAGCCCCGTCAGGGAATGCATATCTCCAAGTAGATTTTCACCCTATTAAAACATTAAGCAAACAACAGAAGTAGAACCTTAAGCACAATTCTCTCCTCTCCTTTCTCTTTTTTTCCCTGGGGCCCCAAAACCTGAAAAAAGCACAGGCCTCTCTTTACCTTGGCAACATTACTCAGGTCTTAGGTTATAAATTGAGGACTACATAACAACTAATGTAATCTTGACTTCTGATCTACATCCAAGACTTAAAATAATGTGAGAGTTTCAGAACTCAATTTGCCTGAACATCATCAAGAGTATAATAAATATGCTGCATGCTGGAGGAACCTCAGAGAAAATGTATGGGAATAGGCTTAAACCTGATCTTGTGAATTAAACCAGCAACAGTTCACATATTCATAATGGCCACGGAGTGTCATGGATGTAGTACCCGACCAAACATCAAATGCCTAAAGCATTTAAAAGAACAGCTCAGATTCAATTAAAACCTCCATCTTTGTTCCATTCACAAATAAAATATACTAAAAAGAAAGGCAGAAGGGATTCCTACTTTCACAGCTGTCATGCATGGAACAAAAACCAGGGATGAATCTTCAGTTGTGGCCAATTGAATCGCCTTGCTGGCTTGTAGGCGAACAGTTTCAAAGTTCACAAGTGTATTGCAGCCAGAATCAACATCCCACAACCTCATTCTTGAATCTGATCCTGAAATTTAGTACAGGAAGGGAAAGAAAGTCAGTCAGTCAAATAATAATAGAAACAAAAACGAAACAACAATAGAAAGAAAAACAATTGCTTCTACAGAATATAAGTGAAAGAAATCATAACTCTTCAGGGTAAAGCATCCAGTAAAGGAGAAAAAGGTCTTGATTAACTCTTAACAACTTAAGTTGATCTAATCTAATACATTGGAAAAGATCTTAAGCAAAGCTCCAGCTGTGGAAATGTGCAATTATTAATCTTTGCAATGCGAAGGCTACTATTCCATTGTTACGTTTCAAGTTCAAAAATGTTGAGACAGCTGCTGTTTTAGCTCACCCAGACACTACAAGCACTCTCTTCAGCTAACCATCTAAAAAGAAATCCTATTTATGTCTTTGGTTAAAAGTACATCAAATGGTTTAAAGTGGGAACATCATTATGGTCTGAGGATATATTTTTCACATCTTTCATAACATCAATGATGACATACTGAATGTTAGAATTGAAGCAGCAGATTGCAACATGAATTCAGGAGGCCTTTATCAATCTCCAAAACACCATTAACAATTTACTAGGATGCCTTTTATTTCAAATATGTAAGAACTACATTAGACTAAAAGAGAGAGAGCATATGTGTGCATGTCTTCAGATACATGTATGTTCTAAGTTTTAGAAAATGAATAGCCTCGGTTAATTTTAGATTATGAAAACAACTCAACCTGCACTTAGAAGATGCATTCCATCTTCAGTTATTTTTAGACCAGTAACAGCACCATAATGTGCAGTGGCACGATCCTGACTAGACAACATCCCTGGATGTAATCTCTGCCTGACAGGTCCCTTTGCTGGAGCTCGACCAAGAGGCAATTGTTTAATTCCATTCCCACTAGCAGATTTCTTTTGTGGTGCCCGTGGTTTTGAAGACATAATTTGACCTGCAGATGCGGCCTTCGAAATTGAAACCTGAACACCATTAACAGCTAGAAGCTCATAACTTATGCAAGGCTTAAAAGCCCAACCAGAATATTGACAAATGCAACTGAATACTCAGGACATTTTTCACTAAAGAAACTTTAAAAATTAGTTTGTCATAATTAATCAAGGTTAAAAGTATAATAAATAGAAATAAAGAGTCAGGTAAACTAATTTGCCCAATATTTATAGATCACAAATTCACAAGTGAGATAAAGCCCTGTGGACATCAACAAATAACTCTGCATAAAACGCATATATAATGAAACATTATACTGTTCCCAAGACATAACATATTTAAAAGGCTGAAAATAAAGGGGTATAATTCTCTCTGAAATTTTTTTGGCCATTGAAGGTGTAAAACAAATGAATAGATATAGAAGAAAAGTTGTCAAGTAGTCACACCATTGCAATGTAAAAACTGAATAAGAAGTCGTAATGGAAAAGAGGAGAAAAAGTCACAATAAATAGACCTTATTTTTGGCAGAGTGCGGAAGCACTGGTGGGCGTCTCCCGAGCTGAGACTGAGACTGATCTAAAACACGAAAACATCCAGCACGTCTAATATCCCAAAAACGTATAGCACCATCACATCCTCCCGTAACCAAAACCCACTCGCTTGAAGTCGACCACTCCACTGTCATAACACCATCTGCATCATGGAAATAGCACAATATCTTTTATCAACCCACTGATGGTAGTTCACTTATAAGCTAAATTTAGACTGAGACTATTTGTATTGCTGTAAGATAACGGTAGATAGATAGATACATTGAAGGGGAAAATCCAGTAAAATAGAACCTAAGCTATGTGAAACAATGGTCCAATCATTAGCAAAGGATCCTATCGACACCCTGCTCTGATATCTAAAGATTCTGCTTCTGCTTCCTCTTGTTCTTCCTGTCTCTCTTCCCTTCTTCCAGTTCCATATACAAACATTGTAAAGGCCATCAAATATGTATGATTTTCAAGGTCCTCCCTATGATTTTCAAGGTCCTTCAACCATCTAGCACTAGTTGCAGCAAAGATAAATCCAGATAACATTGACTTTCAACCACTATTGGCCTTGCACTTCATTCAAAGCTTCAACTACTCTTCGCAATTTGCTTGCTCCATTCTTAGGCATAAAGTCTAAATTTTCGATAAGCAAACATTAGTAAGTGCTCATCAATTTGAAAGAGAAACAACTGCGATAACAAAAAACTATACTCATCAGTTGGATTAAGGCCAGCGATATCCGAACATACTAGTAATTAATTTCAAATTCAAACAGCAAAAAAGCAAATCATCAAAATTAAAAATGAATGACCAAGCAGCATACCACGGTGACCAGACAGTGTATGCGCAAATGCACCAGAAGCAATATCGCAAAGCCTAACTTGAACATCTTCACTCCCTGCAGCTATCAGCATATGAGACGTTGCCAACGGAGACATCGCGCTTCTATAAACCTTCCCAGGCATTTTAAAATTCACCACCACCTACTACACACATAAATAAACAAAAAAGCCATACCTAAAACACATAACATATTCCGAACACAACAAATACCTGAGTAGTATTAGTATCCCACACTTTTATATAATGATCGTAGGAGCCGGTGATAAACAACCCCGTGTCCACCGGATACCATACAGCCGTTGATATCGCATACTTATGTCCATCCTCGTGTTGCTTATCAACAACGAGTATGCTCTTGTGCTTACCAATCACGCCTCCTCCTTCGTAATCCGTCGCCCGTTGGATATCGAAAACAGCCGCCGATGTATCCGATGCACCAGATAATAGATATCTACCTTCTGTCAAATCAACCTGATTTCATCATCAGAGACCGTTGCCTATCGACAGTTGACTTTAAATAAAATAAAAAAAATTAATTAGTCAAAATAGCTATTGTTGTTATGTACCTGAAGAGAGTTGATGGAGCCGCGATGAGGAGAGACGATGTCTTTGTAATTAGAGAGTTGGAGATTAGCGATACGGTTGGATTTGACTCGATTCGTGAACAAATTTGGGCGGATTTTGCCCGCTTCTCTGTCTCTGATTTCCCTCCACATTTTCGAGGCATCTTTAGCCTCCTCAACACCACGGCTGGATTTTTATCAAATTCAAAATTTGCTTTCTATCTTCTTCTTCACGACTTCACCTCCTCTGTTTTAGCTTCCACTTCAGCTTCGTCTCGCTGCTGTGGGTGGATTTGGATGGAATTCTACAAATGGGCCGTTTTCTAAATTGTAGTTCGTCCGAATGGGCTTGGGCTTGGGCTTTAAGGAAATCTTCTCCTGGCATGAAGAGCATAGACTCTATGCTGTTGTTGTTTGGGAAATTACTTATTTGTTTCATGGTTAATCTAGGAAATTATGAATTAATCTTTAATTGCACCCTTACGTGGATTGTTGTGTCTAATACAGTCTACATCAGCTAACTGGACTTGTTGTACTCCATTTTTTTTTTTTTAAATAGAACATACAGGCATAGTTTGACTCGTGTGTATATATATATATATATATATATATGCAGGAGTTCTTTAAATTCTCCTTTCTGAAAAAAAAAAAAATCCTCAATTTCTTGTAGACATATAATTTCTTAACGCCTACTACTCCATAAATATCCCTACATAAAATCTGCTTGTAGTCAAAGACCAAAAAGAAAAAAATAAAAATAAAAATTGGGAGGTTATAATTAAGGAAGTAGAAATTGACGTTTTTGCATTTCGAAAATGTTTTTCGTTAGAAAATTCATCAAAATATGCTCAAAATATTTTGATTTATTTCTTTAATTAAAAAAATAAAAATGTATTTTCACTTTTATAACACTTTTTTTTTGTACTTTTGAGAAAACAGAAATATACAAAACAAAATTTATAGACAATTAATATTTATTTTTTGAATATTTAATTAATTATTATCATCTTATTTATTTTTGTATAATTAATATTAATTTACATAATTATCTTTAATAATATTTTTTGGTATGATCTCATAATTAGTTGCTTCAGTATTTATTATAAATGTATATATATAATAAAAATATTTATAAATAGGTTTCTATATTTTTTTATATTTATACCTTTTTTTCATGTTTTATTTCCTATATTTTAAAAAAATGTTATTTCTCCACATTTGTATCCGTTTCTGCATTTCTCATTTTTGTACTATATATGTGAAAAGGTTTTGAAAAGCATTGGTATATGTGAGACTATCTTTTGCTAGATTGTAAAACTTCAAGAAATATTTAGACGTGCCTACTGGGTGAAATTTCACCTATTTAATATTAAATGCTACTAAAAATTTTAAAAAACATTTGAGAGGCTTCAAAATCAAGATTCATTCTTTACTATTAATCTTCTTCATGAATATGGGAGTGATGGGACTCCAAATTCTTTATATTGAAACAATTTTAGAAAAGAGTCATAATTATTAGGCAATTTCTATAATCTTATATTAAAGATTTCTAGACCTTTATATGTAATATATATAATTTTTTTTTATATTATTGCAGTTGATTGTATGTTACAAACATGGAAAAATAATGATGATTTTGAGTTGAAATTGATGGATGAGAAAATGAAGAGCAAGTTTGACTATAAAACAATTTATATTTGTGGTTAACAAGTTTATATTTGTGGTTGTTATTCTTGACAACCACAATTTATATTTGTAATTAAAGAGATTTAGATAAAATTAACAAGTTTATATTTGTGGTTGTTATTCTTGACAACCACAATTTATATTTGTAACTAAAGAGATTCAGATAAAATTAACAAGTTTATATTTATGGTTGTTATTCTTGACCCACCATATAAATTAAAGTTCATAAATTTTACTCTTGGTAAAATATATGAGAAACCCACCATATAAATTAAAGTTCATGGATTTTACTCTTGGTAAAATATATGAGAAAAAATAGATGTGAAATTAAAAAAAAAAAAGAGAGATGCTCTATTTGAATAGTTTGAAAAGTATAAAAAAAAAACTCTTGTACTATGAAACAATTCGTGCAAATGAAATTACTTAAAATTTTATTTCAACCGAATTAATTCAAAGTCGAAGTGAATGATTGGGAAAAACTAGATTTCATTAGGGGAGCCAATTCAAGAAGAAAATAATAGGGAGTAGAGTTTTAGATTCTATATCAAACCTAGACTCCTATTTGAATGACAAAGTTGTGTTGAAGGATGATGAGAATTTTAATATTTTGAAATGATGAAAACTCAATGCAAGTAGATTTTCTATTCTCACATTGTTGGTTTAAGATGTGTTGGTCATCCCCATTTATATAATTACATCATAATCCACTTGGAATGGTAGAGATGAGTTTTTGTTGAGTTTAGAAGTTCTTTCACTCCTAAAATAGTTCAAACTTTTATTTATAATAAAATTGAATACAATCTTCATATGAATCCATCCCTATTGAAGATGATTTGGCGGCTTTTAGAGAGGTTTGAAAAAGATTAGCTAAAGTTTTTATAATTTTATTTATATTTATAGGAAGTGTAGCTTTCCATTGAACTCATATTAATTATATTTACTTTTTAATTTTTTAGATTTAATAAATGTGAATCTAAATTGCACTTATGAGAATTCTTTTAATAACTAAAATTAAATATGAGAATATTTTTATTTTCTTATGCTATTGTCTAACCTGATATTGTACTTAGAATTTTATTTTTACTATTTGTAATTTTAAAGATATTACAAGTGCAAAATAATAATGTTTGGACTGGTTTTGTTTCCTATACAAGTAATAGAAATATAGATAATATATAATATAATTGATCTAAATCTTCATTAAGAGTATTGTTAATATTTTTAACATGTTTTAGCTTATAAAAATTGATATTTTGATGATATTTTCAATTTTCAGGTGGTGGGGATGGTAGTAGAAAGATATTAATTTGGTAAATTTATAATATATTAATATGTATTAGCTATGAAATTTGAACTTGTAATATTTAATTCTTCTAAAAATTTATATAAGATTTATAATATTTATTTGTTTTGAATTTTTTTATTAAGATTTTATTGCATTATATATCTCAATTTTTTATTTTTTTAAGATAAAAATTTATCTTAAATAATTTTTTGATTTTTTCCACTAAGTTGTGTTTTCAAATTCAAATTTCAAAGAAAAATAATTTTATAAAAATCTAATAAAATATAAAAAAATTCAATGATATTTGGTTATAAAGCAGCTCAAATTGAAAAATCAAATCAAATTAAACTGAAATATTTTAGTTTAATTTGATTTGATATTAAATATTATTTGATTAGATTTGATTTAAGCTATTATAATTTTTAATTTTTAATTTGATTGTTTCAATTTATTTTAATTCAATTTGGATTTTAATGTGCATTTTAATTAGGGGCATATGTGGTCACTATTAATTGACCCCACTGAATTTTAATAATTTTTTAGAGCAGTCCTTAATTTTTTTTAACAAATATCATATTAAGAAAATTTGAAGTTGGCCCAATTAAAAATTTCTCTTGAATCTTGCCTTAATAAAAAAATTATCAGCACTCTTTTTGAGGTTTATTTTATTTTTAATCCAATGAAATACAACATTTGAAAGATTAAATTCAAAATGCTCTTGTGTAAAACAAAAATTAGAAAAAATTATCTAAAAACTGAAATTGATAAAACTATTGATTTGAAGTGGTAACATAGAAAAAAATATAAGGCTAATTCACAAGAACTAATCAGTTATTTTTTAATTTAATATATATGAAATATTTTATATTTTAATTGATATTTAATGAATATCTTTGTTTTTATTTTTATTCAATTGTATAAATATATGTGTGGCTAAATTTTTTTAATCAACTGTAAATTAACTTAAATTTATTAAAATTTTATGTTTTGAGTCAATTGTGAATATAGTTGTAACTGAATGAAATGAACTATTATGTTAATCAATTAATTAAGAAATTAGTTAGGCATTTAACAATAATTATAAAATGAATGAATTGTAGCATTGAATAATATCAAATACATTATCATTTAAATTAAGATGTATAACTAAGTTCAATCTTAAACTCATATTTAAATCAGTGTTAATCATTTATTGAATAGTTGTGCTAATAATATATTATTTTAATAAGTAGTAATACAATATGCTTTTATTTCACCATGCGGTAGATAAGCTAATAATTAAGTATTTATTTTTTTAATTAATAAATAATATAGAAATATTTTTAAGTAAAAATAATTTAGAAAGTTTAACAATATAAAAAATTATTCACATTTATAATAATCAATATTTAGTTTTATATATAATAAAAAGAATTAAAAAATCACAACAATAAAAAAACAACTAAAAAGTGAAATTACAAATTTTTATCAAAAATTATATTATTATACTAATTTAATTATAATTTTTACTTAATTTTTTAGAAAATAATATATAATAAAATAATAATAAATTTTAATTATGATTTTATATTATTAAATTTTAACTAATTATTTAATAAAATAAAATATTAATTTATTCATAATTATTATTATATTTATATCACACAGTGGTAGATTTGTGATTAGTATATGTTTGTATAAGTATAAATGTGTATAAGGGTACCATTAATTACTAATTAAAAATTTTGACCAGATCACTAATTAGAGTGATACATTTGGAATTGGGTGTTTATTTTGCAGCCAAAAATGTCAAATTTGAAGTATAATACTTCTATTTTCTTTAATTATTATCAAATTAACAAGGGAAAAAGTGCAATTGACTGGAGGAAAAGCCATAGTAGAAATTTAGGAAAATTAGTTTTATTTATGTTAGTTTTAATACTTTTCTTTTTGTTTTTTTATGGTTTTCTCATTAGTATATTTTTTTTTTCAACAAATCTGTGGATATCTATAAAGTAGCTAGGTTCCTACATGAGAGATTTTTGCAGTGTGAGCTTTAAATTTAAAAAATTAATTTATAATTTAATTTTGATAGTGTACTCTAAGCATTGGGATTAATTTTGTAATTACTAATTAGACCATTACTTTGTTCTTTAGAAAGTACTAACAAGAGTCATTTATTAATATTTTTTTATTGGTCTATATTATTTTTAATTTAAAATTTAAAATTATCTATTATATTAAATAATTTATTATAATAAATAAAATATATATTTCAACATAATGATTTTATTTAACTTGTAAATTTTTAAACCACAGAGTGAATCAATTAGCTACAAAATGTTACAAGATAGTATTGATAAGTAACTATTATTAATATTTATTTTATTTTTTATTAGGAGACTGTAACTAAGTGTACAGGATAGGTAAAACTGGAAATTTGAAAATTTTTGTCTTGTATTATTGTGCCTCGTCATGACTTGTATCAAATTTTTAGACAAAATAACACGAGACATGAGATAAATAAAATAAGATAACATGATTTAGAACTAATGATTTTTAAATGTTGAATATAAATATTAAATAAATATAGTTCATCTAATTCTATTTAAAATTTAAAATTTAAAATCAAGTACATGATAATGTAAAAAATAAGTTGTAAAAATATAATATATCAATTATGTAATATAAATATAATAAAGTACAAAAAAATAAGTATGCAATTTTACAATATATCAATTTTAAAATATGAGCATATTATATATATATATATATATATATATATATATATATATATATATATATATATATATATATATATATA
>CATIWR010494811.1:0-21120 GCA_949677035.1 Omphalea diandra | reverse complement strand
ACAAGAGTTTTTTAGTGGTTCGAGTATTAACCATCCCTACATCCACTCAATTCACCAATTGGGTATTTCACTCAATGACTAGTGTTTTACAAGCTCACACTTAACTTAGTGTTTAGGCTTACACCAAACCTTACAACTTGTATTTCAAGGCTCACACACAACCTCACAAGTGTTTTCCCAAAGGCTCACACTTAACCTATACAAGAGTTTTACAACTAGTCCAACTTTCAAACCTAAACGAGAGTTTTCTATACAAGGGCTCACTCTCAAACCCAAACCCAAGGTGTTTAAAGCTCATACCAAACTATGTACAAAGAAATAAAAAGTTAAAATTAAGAATTAACTTTGCAAGAATTTTGGCACAATCAATGGTTATCCTCTTACATTCAAGTCCATTTAGTGGTGTAATTTATAGGTAATAACCACCAAAGAGATGTTACAAAGAAATTATGTCTAAATCTCCAAGTTATGCTAAGCATATCTTACATTAAATGCTTATTGGATGAAATTCAAGGTCGAGACTAAATTTGATGTCTTTATTTTTTAACTGTGTCTAACGGCTAGTCCACGTGGCATAAAACCATTGGTCTTTTCAAAAACTAGCCGTTGGATCTTTCTAACAGATCTCAAAATTCGTGATTGCTACTCAAATTTGTCGTTGTTATTTTCTTTCTTTGGATGTGATGGTCACTGTGAAATCATATGTCTAATATGGAGATGTTGTTTCACCAATTTGCGGTCATTACCAAAATTTGCAGTGTGACTTTTGAATCTCAACAACACTTTTTTCAAAATTCGCGGTCGCTAATTTCGACGGCAGATTTTCTTAGTTTGAGTTTTTTTATTCTAATCACTCCTATTCAACTTCCAATGAGATTTTATCTTAATATCTGCAAGAACAACACTTAAAATTGACATTATAACCTTTTAATCAATATTGTCAAGATCAAAATAGAGTCTTGACTTAGGTTTGAACAATCTAGTCCAATAATCTCTCTCTTTTTTATTTTGGCAATCTAGATTGAATATGCAAAGGATAAAGAATCAATTATACATGCTCGTAAGAGAATGATTGTGAAGTTATTGAAATCATAAGTATGAAATTGCTCCCCCTTAGTTATTCTAATAAGATCATTGTCTTAGTTTATTGCAAATATAGTTCTATTTTCTCTCCCCTTTTTGTATATTCCCTCTTTGTATATTCAGTCAATTATCTCTCCCCTTTTGTCAAGATCAAAAAAAGAGGAAATAAGAGGGAATAAAAGAGAGAATATGGAAAATGAGAGGGAATGTCCACAAACTTGTCAATTGTACAAACTCAAATCATAATAGGAAATATAAGTAAATTTGCACAATTGATCATAATTTATCACATAAGAAGATAAATGGATGAAACATAAATTGCATGTAAATTTTATATATAAAAAACATAAATACAAAATAATTCAAACATTTAAAGATGCTTTAAACATACAAACTAGGGCTAGAAATTTAAAAAATTTTATATATGACCCTAGTATATAGTATATGATTTTTTATGATTGATTTGAACATTTGAAATAAATAAAACTCAAATGCAAAAATAAATTGATTTAACTCATCACACAATCAAACAAATTAACTAAAACAGGAAAAAACAAATAAACAAAAAACAAAAACCCCCCCCCCCCCCCCCTAAATGTATGCATAAATATATTAAGTTAAAAACATAAGGGATAAGGGATACATTACAAGTTTAGTATCAATGGTTTGATACCAAATAACTATTTGAAACTTTATCCCTTCTTCATTAGCAATCTCCATTTACCTTTAGATTTTCCATGATGAGAATTTGGTGAAGAAGTCTTCATCCTATAATATCAAACACTTTGCTTTGATACCCAAACATACGTGGGTCCTTGGGGGGTTAGTCTTAGAAGGGTCCTCTAATTTAAGGTGTGCCTCCCTCATGTGGCAAAATACATTGATGTGCCCATATCTCATGCAATAATGCCATTGGAGCTTAGACTTATAGGTCTTTCTCCTATGCATAACTTTAGCATGAATAAGAGGCCTTCTTATACTTTGGTTATAAGAGTGTATGCAAGTGCATGAGTGATGAGGAGTGTAAGAGAATTTTTTATGCTTATGTGTTTGAGCATGCTTCTTGTTATAAATGTAAGCATAATTTTCTCTTTGAGCCTTGGCTCTTGAGTCTTAAAGGGCCTTTCCTTTACCATTAGGCATAGGTGGCTTAGTGCTAGGAGTACCTCTCTTCATAATGACCTCAATACTTTAAGTTTGACATGTTGATACTCTAATGAATGTAGTGAGTGAAGAAGTAGATGAAAAGGCTCCATTGAAGCCTAGACCATGTCTAACTAAATGAGGTTTTTGAGATACAATAAGTGTATCCAAAGCTTCCTTTCCCTTGTGGAACTTAGAAATAGAGTTTCTAAGTTTAATGACTTACACCCTTCAAGCAGAAATTTTCTTTTCTCAATGAGGTTAGGAATGAAGATGACTTGGATAGACTCTCCATAGACTTCTTGAGTTCTTCATTTGAAGCTCTCAATTCACTTATAAGACTATTTAGGGATTTAAACTTATCTTTTAATTTGGTGCACTTCTTCTTGTAAGATTTCATTTGTGACTTATATTTGTCACATTTCAAAGTGAGAGGTTCTAAAAGCTCATCATCTACATCATCAAATGCATTATAATCATCATAAGAGTGTGGAGAAGTACTTACCTCTTTGGAGGAGTCCTCTCGAGCCATAAAGCAAAAGTTTGTTACTTCATCTTCTTCTTCATCACTTGAATTATCATTCCAAGTTGTCTTTAAGCTCTTCTTCTTTTCCTTGTAATTATAAGAAGATGATTTTCTTTGGATTCTTCTTTCTCTTATCCTTTTCATCAACTCCTTAGTCCTTCTTGATATTTTGGCAAGCTCTTTTTCTTTTTTTATCACTTTCATTTGATTCACTTAAGCTTGAATGATATTCTTGAGCTTTGAAGGCCAGAGCTTTTTTCTCCTCTTTGTCTCATTATCCTCTTAGCTTCTTCATCTCTTCATCCTTCTTAAGAGCCATCTCATGAGTAAGAAGCTTACCAATAAGGGCATTGGTTGACACTTTCTCAATCTTCAAATTAGACGTTTGAATGTTGCATACTCTTGCACTAAATTTATCTAACGTAAAAGATTTAAGGATTTTAGTATTTACCTCATAGTTGGAAAGAATCCTTCCAAATGTTTTCATGTTTGTGACAATAGAGAGGAGTCTATTTGTCATTTAAGTGATGCTTTCATGGTCTTTCATCATGAAGAGCTCCCACTCTATCACTCACATTTGCAGTTTACTTAATTTCAAAAGAGTTGTGCCCTCATGATAGTTTTCTAGTGCTTTCCATATGGCATGTGAGTTTGGCAGTGTTGGACTCTTCCAATTGCTTCTCTTGACATGGAGCTTAGAAAAATTGTCATTTCCCTCTTGTTCTTCCCATTTGCCTTTCTATATGCTTCACTCCATTCTTCTTTTACAATTGCTACCTTTACTCCGTTAACCATCTTTGTTTGAGGCTTTCACTCTTCAAGTATATAATCCTATAAGTTGATGAGATCACTATCAAGATAGATATCCATTTTATACTTCCAAAAAGCATAATCATTGCCATCAAAGTGTGGATTAAGGTGAGAGTGGACTCCTTCTTATGCACTTGATCTTTTCTCACGCAATTAAGGTTTGAATTGAGACTTAGCTCTAATACCAATTGTTGGCTCTAGTGCACCAAGAAGGGAGGTTGAATTGGAGGCAAATTTGAACTTTTGATTTTAAAGGAAACTCAAAATAATGAAAGAATAAAGAAAAAGTAGGAGAAAAATGAACAAAAGAGTTTTATAGTGGTTTGAGTATTAACCAACCCTATATCCACTCCCCAATTCACCAATTGGGTGTTTCACTTAATCACTAGTGTTTTACATGTTCACTTAACTTAGTGTTTAGGCTTACACCAAACCTTATAACTTGTGTTTCAAGGCTTACACACGACCTCACAAGTGTTTTCCCAAAGGTTCACATTTAACCTATACAAGAGTTTTACAATTAGGTTAACTCTCAAACCTAAACAAGAGTTTTCTATACAAAGGTTCACTTTCAAATCCTAGCATAAGGTGTTTAAAGCTCATACAAGTTGAGAATTAACTTTGCAAGAATTTTGGCACAATAAATGGTTATCCTCTTGCATTCAAATCCATTTATAGGTAATAACCACTAAAGAGACATTATAAAGAAAATGTCTAAATCTTTAAGTTGTGCTAGGCATATCTTGCATTAAATGATTGTCAGACGAAATTCATGGTTGAGACTAAATTCACGGTCGCTATTTTTGAACTGTGTCTAACGACTAGTCCACGTGGTATAAAATCATTAGTCTTTTCAAAAACTAGCCATTGGATCTTTCTAATGGATCCCAAATTTATGGTCGTTACTCAAATTCACAGTCGCTATTTTCTTTCTTTAGACGCGATAGTCACTGTGAAATCGTCTGTCTAATATGGAGATATTGTTTCACAAATTTGCAGTTGCTACCAAAATTCGCAATTGCAACTTTGAATCTCAATAACACTTTTTTCAAAATTTGTGATAGCTAATTTTGAAGGCAAATTTGTATACTTTGAGTTTTTTGCTTCTAATCACTCCTATTCAACATCCAATGAGATTCTATCTTAATATCTGTAAGAACAACACTTAAATTGACATTAGAACCTTTCAATCTATATTGTCAAGATCAAAAAAGAGTCTTGACTTTGGTTTGAACAACCTAGTCTAATAGGCTATATTAGTTTGCGCCTTACTATTCTAATAAGTAAGAAAGTATACCTAGAGGTTGATTTGTGTTAATTAAGTTCTCATCCCTATTCAACATCTGAATATTAAATTAGGTGTAATTTTGACCTTCGATAACACAAACAATAGTCTATTATGCCTTTGAAATATCTTAAAATCCTTTTCTTAGTTTCTAATGCTCTCATCCAAGATTTGATTGATATTGACTAACTAACCAATAATAAAATATATGTCTGGGCAAGTGCACATCATAGTATAAATAAGACTTTCTATAACACTAGCATATGGTATCGTGGATATTTCCTTTTGTTCTTATGGATTTTTAGGACATATATTGAAATTTAAAGCCTCACCCTTTAACACAGGAGTATCCACAAGCTTATAACTATTCATATGGAAATGTTCTAGAATCTGTTGTATAATTCTTTTGTGATAGAGCCAAAAGTTTCTTTAAATAATCACTTTTAATTTTAACTTCCAATATATATAGATAACCATCTTTTTATATCCATTACATACTCTTTATCATTTCTAGCTATCAAAATGTCATCAACATAAAGAGATAGAATTACAAATTTGTCATTTGACCTTTTAACATAAAGACAGTGGTCCTCGTTAATCATTTTAAAGTCATTAGTTAAAATGGCTTTATGAACCTAAGGTACCACTGTCTAGATGACTACTTCATGCCATATATATATCTTTAAAGCTTGCAAATTTGCACTTTTGTTCTTTAACAACTAAACCTATAGGTTATACCATGTAGATTTCTTCATCTAGCACTCCATTTAGAAAAGGTTGCTTTTTACATCCACTTGATGTAATTCTAAATCTTAATGTGCAGATAACCATCTTTTGATATCCATTATACACTCCTTATCATTTCCAACTATCAAAATGCCATTAACATAAAGAGATAGAATTATAAATTTGTCATTTGACCTTTTAACATAAACACGGTGGTCTTGGTTAATCATTTTAAAGTCATAAGTCAAAATGATTTTATGAAACCTGAGGTAACATTGTCTGGATGACTGCTTTAGGCCATATATAGATCTCTAAAGCTTATAAAATTTACGCATTTGGTCTTTAATAACAAAACTTATTGGTTGTACTATGTAGATTTGTTCATCTAGCTCTTCATTTAGAAAAGTTATTTTTTACATCCATTTGATGTAATTCTAAATTTAAAGGTGTAACCATCGCTAGAATTAGGCAAATTGAGGAAAATCTGACAATGAGGGAAAAAGTTTCCTTATAGTTTATACCTTCATGTTGAGTATAGCCTTTCGCCACTAAGCGAGCTTTGTATCTATTAATGGAGCCATTCGCCTTACATTTTATTTTAAGAATCCATTTATTTCTAATGGCTTTACATCTTAATGGTAGGTCAACCAAATTCCAAACTTGATTGACTCTTATAGATTCCATTTCTTCTTCTAATGTAACTTATCACTTTTCTTTTATAAGGCATTCAAGTGCCTCTTGAACCATTTTAAGTTTTTCATCATTATGAAGAGTGACAATGTAAGTCATTTTCTATATGAAAAGTTTTAGAATGTATGCTCCTTTGTAATTAAGAATTATTATCTTGATTAATTTAAATTAGCTCAAACTTAACCTCAATTCTATCACTCAATTAGGATGAGTGAAACAACTCCGGTGTGCTCCACTATCAATAATAGAGTTAAGCACCTCTCTTCTTCAAATCAATTCTTTGTTGAATTGAATCGATTTCTCCTTCTTCCTCCATCTCATATAGATGATAGTCCTTATATAGATCTTTTTTTTTATTAAAAAATGATCTTTCAAGGAAAGTGACATCTTTGGACTCAATTTCTATAATCCTTCCATTAAAATCCTTGCCAATAAATGCATATTCTTTTGAGTTTTTAGAGTATATTATAAAGATACATTTCTTCCCTCTCAGTCTTAGTTTACCAAAATATGGAAAGAGCCAAGAATGTGTGTTGTGGATATCTATAGATGTAACTCATTCAAATTAGGTTTTCTATTTGTCCATAACTTATAAGGCATTGAGGAAATTGATTTTGAAGGTATAAGGTAACATAGACTACTATCAATAAAGCATTACCCCACTATTGTACTAATAGATTAGCTTGAGCCATCATCGTCCAAACCATTTCTAGCAAGGTTCTATTCCTTGGCTCAGTAGCAGCATTTTGTTGCAGAGTTCTTAGAGTTGTTAATTGCTTCATAAAACCTTTTTCTTGACATAATTCCTTGAATTGGTCAGATAGGTACATTATCCCTTGATTAGTCCTTAAAGCTTTCACTTTTTGGTCTAACTGATTTTCAACCTCATTTAAATATCTTTTAAAGCAATCTAATGCTTTAAATTTATAGGAGATCAAATAAACATGACCATAGTGGGTGTAGTCGTCTATAAAATTAATAAAGTATGAGGCTTCATGCCTTACTTTAACATTCATTGGTCCATAAATGTCAGAGTATATAAGCTGTAAAGGAAAATCGATTTTTATGCCCTTTTCAAATGGTTTGCTAGTAGTTTTTTTTTTTTTTATAGGTAAAATTTACAAATAGGTAATATAAATTTTTTTATTTGATCCCAATAAACAATCATGAGCTAGTTTATTCATTTTGTCTTACCCAATGTGTCCTAATTTAGCATGCCATAAACAAGCATCCATATTATGATTGCTAGATTTAACAAACAAGGAAAAATAAACATCACATTTACTATTATAATAGTTAGTGTTCAACACCATAAAACCATTAATAATACTACCACAACCATAGTATTTAGTACCATTAGAAATCCTAACATAATCACTATGAAAATAAAAATCATATCCAAGTTTTAAAAAAGCAATAACAAAGACCAAATTTAGTCAAATGTCGGGAGCATAATGGACATTATGTAGATATAAGATCCAACTCTCTTGTAAATCTAATATGCATGTGCCAATTCCTTTTACTTCAGCTCTTGCATTGTTGACTACATAAATCCATTTTGTTCCACTTGGAATTCAATAAAATTTCATAAATTCATTTATGTCTCTAGTTACATAGTCTATGGTTTATAAGTTTATAGTCCACATTAGATGAGATTTAATGAGCAAAATAGTAATAGAAACAAAAATTTCAGAAACAAAACTTCTATTTGAGGAAGTATGATGAGGCAATACCTTAGACTTAGTGCATTCGCAACCAAAATGACCCAAGTTGCCACAATTGTAATAGGTGACTTTAGTCTTATGTTTTTTCCCATTACGTTTTCCTCTTTTACATTTGTGTTGTTTGTTTTCTTTCTTTGGTCCCAAACTAATCTCATGCACTTACCCTTAGCTTTCCATTTTTTGTTAAACCTTTTACACTTGTGTCTAGAAGCTTGCTTGGAACTAGACTCAACTACACAAGCTTAAGCATTGGGTTTAGCTTCCTCCAGGCACTCATCCTTAAGTTCCAGGGGGCATGCAGTGTCAGTAAAGGTCCTAATGTTCTCATTGTAAGTCATCTAGACCTTCATGTGCTCCCAATTATTAGGCAAAGATTGGATGACAACTTGTACTTATTGTTCATCTGCAAAGTTATGTCTGACTAACTTCAATTCCATTATCATATTTGACATTTTCCTTAAATGTTACTTCATCAATTTGTAAGGGACCTTCTTATAAATGTTAAATTTTATAGTTAACTTCCTAAACAAAAGTTTCACTAAACTTCTTTCACAAAACGACCCACATGGCATTTGTAGTAAGATATTGCTGATACTCATACACAAGATCATCATTTATGGAACTTCTCAGGATCTCTTTTGGAATGGAATCCTTTTTCTTCCATGGAGTGTAAACAACCATGTAGCACCTATATTGTATATGATGGACATTTTCCTCATCAGCTTTAGGCTCATCCATAATATTATTAATGGCCTCTAAAATCTCTTACTCCTCAAGGACTTAGTGCATTTTTATATGCTAAATGTTATAATTATCACCATTGAGTTTTTCACCTTTATTCAGTTAAGCTATGATGTTCTTTGAAGCCATAGTTAGCCATAAAACTACAATATATATATATATATATATATATATATATATATATATATATATATATTAAATGCAACATCAATTTATGATGTGAATATATACATCACTTAGTCACATTTCAAATTAAGTTATAGAAAATTTTTTTATGTGAAATTGAATTAAAAGTTCATTATGTTCCCAATCATCATCAATATTCAAATGTTAAATTTTCTTTTAACTTTTAATTTAAATTGTGTCATTATTATTCTAGATGAGAATTCACTTGAATCCTACTAATCTTAGAATGTCCATATTATGAAGTAAGTTGAAAAAAATGAAATACTATACAAACTTTATAATATAAAAGACATCCAACAAGTTCAATACAATGCGTAAATGAATATATAAGCATAACTGATGCAATGTAAGTAACATAATCTAATATATGTTAACTACATTTATATATAATCTTTCTAGGGATAGAATCTTCCACCTTTTCCCTATTTATGATAGTTGAAATCATCTTCTTAAGCCAAAGAAAATTAGGGACAACTAATCTAGTAGTCCTAAGATTGGGACTAGAAGTTAGAGTAGAAGACTTGTTAAATTCTTTCAAGTGAATTCATCTAAAAATAGATAAACTAAAGTTTCATATAAGTTAGTTTTTCCATTTAACATATATAATTGATCATTAGATCTAGTCCAAAGTCTTCATCCAATTCTATTAGGAAAAAACATTCAAGTTTTTCTTTAAAGTAATGAAGCAAAGTAACATGTAAAGCTTGATATTTTTCCTTATTACTCAGCACATGACGTTTATGAGTCATCTCTTAAAGCACTCCATTAGTAATTTTAACATGTTCAATAAAGTTATGATCAGGATGCATTTTATATGTGGTGAGATTCTCTTTCCACTCTCTAAGCCTAGCCTTTCTAGCTCGAGTTCTTAGTGTTATAAGAGTGATTTTCACACATTTATCACCAGGAATAAATCTATTCTTTTCAATATTCCTATAGGCTTCAAGCTTTCCAATTCTCTTCAAACAAGACATGATTCTTTAAACACATTAAATAAATCAATGAAAAAGAATCATTAAAAAGAAAATCTCAAGCTAAAACAATATATGGAATGAACACAAAAACTAGGCATAACCAAAACTCAACACACGATTTCAAGCAAATAAGTCAATATGGGGTTATAATCAAGTTTGGAAAAATAATAAAAATAATCTTAATTTTCCAACATGTTTATACAATTTTTAATGAATTTTCCAAGTAAAAATCAATTAAATATTGCATTTTAATCATTTAATTATCAGAAAATTGAAAAATCATAGGTAGAAAATTCTCTTCTACTAGACCTTAATATACATAGATATATTATTTAAAATATACCTTTTATTTTATTTTGGATTGTATACTTATTGCAATAATTTTATTTTAAATTTTCAATTTCTTAACAAAGGAAAAATCAAAATAAATATTTTGCATTCTAAAAAAAATAATTTTAATATAATAAAAACATTATAAAATTATTTAAAGTCTAGTGATGGTGGCAACGTCAAAAAAATCACTAGGAGATGTCTCATGCGCTCCCACGTGCCACTAGTATTTGTGAGGAATGTGTGAGTAGTCCTCCCCATACATTGAATGTGGCGTGTAAGGTCCATGCACCACCATGCTTTCTCCATTGTCTCGAAAATTTTTTATATTCCCCATTTTAGTTCAATTGTGTGATTAGATTTAATTTTCAACACCTATAAGTATGTCTTTAAAAGAATAACGGAGGTGAAGAGAGTGTGCTTACACTTTATCTTCAACCTTAAAAACCCTAAAATTTGAAAAAATTCCAAATTTCAACCTCTCAACATCTCAATTTCAATAATTCATAACTTTCTCTACAAAAATCCATTTGATATGTTCTTTATATAAAATTAATTATCATTTTTATACTACAAATATATGTTAATTTAACAATATAATAGGTAATAAATAAAAAAACAAAAAATTAGGCCAAAGTTGTATTAATTATGAAGTAAAAAATATTTAGAATTCAAGTTTTAAAACCCCAACTGTGTACAACCATAACTTTCACTATATAACTCCAAAATTTGCATTCTATATGTTGGCCCTAGTGCACTAAGAAAGGGGGTTGAATTGGTGGGAGATTAAAAAATTTAAAAGGAAGGTAAAGAGCATAGAGAATTAAGAGAAGTTAGAGAAAAATGAACACAAGGTGTTTATAGTGGTTCGGGTGTTAACAAACCTTATGTCCACTCCTTAATTCTTCACAATTAGGTATTTCACTTAACTAAAAATAGTGTTTCTACGCTTAAGCCTAAATTATACAATTGTGTTTTATGGCTCACACACAACCTTTACACTTTGTGTTTCTAGGCTCACACAAAACCCCACTAAAGTGTTTTAGACAAGCTCACACTTTAGCCTATTACAAGAATTTTGGAAGCTAGGCTAACTCTCAACCTAATTACAAAGGTTTTTAATGCTAACACTAAACAATCAAGAACTCACAATCAAGAATAAGAAGTTATGAAGTAAATTTGCAAGAGTTTGGTTACAATTAATGAAATTTTCTTGCATTCATGTCTGTTTGGTGGAGTATTTATAGACAATAAGCACCAAAGAGACGTTACTCACAAACTATGCCTAAATATCTAAGGTAAGATAGACAGATTTTACATTAAATGCCTGTCAGACTGAAGTCACGGTTGTACTGGCATTTCATGATCTTGATTTTCAAATTTACACTGGGAAGCTTAAAATTGTGGCAGAGAATCTCATTTTGTGTCTAATGGCTAGTCCATGTAACCTTCTTCCATTGGTCATCCAAGAAATATAGTTGTGTTTGACCAACCAACCAAAAGTCGTGATTGCGATTGATATCCTTCTTGGGCATGACAGAGATCACAAATTCTTCTATTTGGTGAGGAGAAAACACTTTCTTAGGTCGCAGTCATGACAGATGCTTTGCCCTTATGAATTTGATATTCCAATGATTGCTTTGGACATTTAACATGAACTGGTTACAAACCTGGTTCCCTCATTTGACTTATGAAATTCGCGATTGCGATTTTAGATGCGAACAACACCGTGAATCTCTTTGCGAGTCATTCAAGTTTTCTTTGGTTGAATCGCGGGTATGAATTCCTCCACGAATTCTTCTAGCCTAATTTCATTCATCCTTGTTGCAAGGCCGTGGTCGAGAATTAAACAATCCTGACTGCAAATTTGGATGTCTTACTCAAAGTTAGAGATTTAGATTTTCATCCAACTTTCAATGAAAAAATTATCTTATAAACTATAAAACAACACTTAAACAAGACATTAGTACTAATCAATATTCATTGTCAGGATCAAAAGAGGCCTATGACTTAGGTTTGACCAACCTAGTCCAACAACGTCCCCCTTTTTTATTTTGACAACTTAGATTAATTTTACTTAAAGAAAATGAATTGCATAAGTGTGAAGTTAGGATGGTTAACGATTTTAAAAACTTATTAATCAAATAATCAAAGATTTATAAGATTGAAAAGGAATGCTCCTATTGCTATTGCGCCCCCTCAACTTTTACTTCCCTCATGCACATTCTTTTACCACTACCCTTTCTCCCCCTTTGTCAATATCAAAAAGAGAGTAAAGATTAGACATAGAACTAAGGTGCATGGTGTTAAATGTATGAAGCATAAATTGAAATAAAACAATCACAAAGAATAAATAAGTACAAGAACCAAATAAGAGCAATCACACAACATATGAAGCAATCAATTGCAAAGGATAAAAACAACACTTTTATTTATTTGAAACTGTGGGATCATAACCTTTATATAAACAAAGAAATAAAGGAAAATTTGTAAAAACTAATAACGAACTAGAATATTGGAGAATTATCATCGTCTTCAGAATTATCAGTTTCTTCATTTGCTCCTCCACCTTGAGCTTCATTGCCTTTCTCAGCTTCTTATCCTCTTCTTTAGGTGTGTCTTCTCAATCCTTAAAATCAGGAAGGTGGTAAGGAGTAGCACCTACTTTCTCTTGAAGATCCACCAAATCACTATAGAGGTGGGAGAGTAGAAGAAATCTCCTCGTGATCATCCTCTTAATATTGTCTAGCTTTTTATTGATTGAGGAGAGAGAGAATGCAGAGGATTTGGTTTTAGGCTTTGGTTCGGGAGGTGGAATGTATTGAGCATCCTTTTCAATGACTAACATTTTTCTTTTTGAGGCATGAGATGTTTCTAGTTTCTTAGCCCCAAAAGCACCCATGATGTACGTATATGAATCAGGGTGTATGTCCTTAACATTAATAAGATAAGGCAAGTTGAGAAAGTTATAGGATGGCAAGTATTTTTTTAGTAAGGAACTTTTGATTTTCCTCATAAAGTACCCACATAACGATAGATAACTATTATACGAAAGGGAAGAAGAAATTGACTTTTTGGCTTTATGCTTATGTGAATCAATTGATTCATAAGTTTGCAACCGGTTCGAATAGGCTTGTTCTTAGTCAAGCAGAAGAGAAAGTTTAGGTCTTTTTGTGAGACCTTCTCATTACTATCACCTCTTGCATTGACAGAGAAGGTAATGATACGATGAAGAAGCTAGTTGGATAGGGTTCAAATATATTTAGCAAGTGAGGACTTTGTGTTTGATCTTGATAGAAATTTTGGACCAAAACTCTGAGTAAATGATGTTAAGAGCAGAGATGATGAATGAAATGTCATCCTTGAGTTGAAGATTAAAAAGATTTTAGAGTTGTTCAAAGGTAATGAAAAAAGGATCTCTAAAGGCCCTGAATATTAACCCATGGTAACATGCTCGTGATTCTACTCTTCGACTCAAGGACACTGTGCACATGAATTCTCATATTATTTCTTCATAACCAGGCTCGTCATGGAAAATGAACTCATTCCAGCCCAGATTTGAAAGATAACCACGAATCTCATCATTAATCCTAAGCGACTCAAGGAGAAATGTAGAGGGAATTTTGTTTGGTTGGATTATCTTGGAAGAATTAGCCTTGTATTGATCCTTCTCTTCCTTAATGACCCCTTTCATCATGTAAAGGGCAGAAGGACCAGACGATTGAGCCATTGCTTTTCCCTTTTCTACTTTGGAAGCTTTCTTAGGGCCATTATAAATGGGAGAAAGTTTAAAGAAGGTTTTGAGAGTAAAAATGAAGAGAGATGAAGTGATTTAGCAAATGCGAGGTAAAACATTATTTCAAATAGGGTAGGAAAATGTGTAAAAACAGTAACAAATGGTAAAAAATTCATTAAATGAGGGGTTGCCGTCGGTTGGCAATCAAATCAGTTAAATGCTTGACAGTTTGTCAGATTTAAGACCACGAACAATAAGTCGCGATCACTAATTACAAAATATCTGAATAACGAACAAAAAAATCCTAGGAAATTAGCATGGTCAATGGTCAAAACTTTTGAATTTTGAAAAAAATTTACAATGGAGACAGAAAGTAGCGATTGCGAATTGATGGTTTGATAGACGAATGATAAGTACCTGTAAATCGCGACTGTGAATCAAGGAGTAGTGATTGCGAATTACAAGGCAAGAAAGGTGACTAAGAAGAGATAAGATGTGACCTTCTAAGTTGTGGCCCACTTAATATATTGGTGCTTAATTCATGCAAATTGGCATAAAGAGGCACAATTGCACAAAGAATTAAGATATCCAAAGAGGTCTACTACACATTTATCACATATAACAATCAATCAATCAAGAACAATATACCACACAGAGTATTTTAAAAGATCCAAATTTCACTTCAGGGAGCTTTCATCAAGCATTCCTAATTCTCTCTTAATGAAGTTCATTAGTGAAAATATTCGCAAGTTGATGAATAGTGTCTATAAATTCTAACATTACATCACCATTTTGGATATGATCTCTAATAAAATGATGTTTAATGTCTACATATTTGCTCTTAGAATGTTAGATGAGATTCTTTAAAAGATCTATTGCACTAATGTTATCACATTTGATGGGAATGTGATCAACAACTTTGCCATAATCCTTTAATTATTGTTTCATCTAAAGAACTTGGGTGCAAATAGCTACATATTCTGCTTCAATGATGGATAAGTCAACTGAAACTTGCTTCTTACTAAACCAAGACACTAAGCATTCTCTTATGAATTAGCAAGTTCGTGAAGTGCATAATCTGCATTTGAATAACCTATAAGGCTAAATGATGAATCTCTAGGATACCATAAACTTAGTTGCAATGTGTTATATAGATATTTGAAAATCCTTTTAACAGTATTAAAATGAGATTCTTTAGGATAAGATTGAAATCTAGCACACATGCATACACCAAATATTATATCGGGTCTAAAAGCGGTAAGATAGAGTAGAGAACTAATCATACCTTAATATTTCTTCTCATCAACCAACTTATCCAATTCATCCTTGTCTAATTTGATGGTAGCACTCATTAGTATTTTTGCTACTTTGCATCCTTCCATGCAAAATTTCATAAGTATATCCATTGTGTACTTAGCTTGGTTGATGAAAATCCCTTCTTTGATTTACTTCATTTGTAGGCCAAGGAAGAATTTAAGCTCTCCCATCATGCTCATTTCAAATTTCCTAGTGATACACTTAGCAAAATCCTAAAAGAGATTCATTAGTAGCACTAAAAATAATATCATCAATATATATTTGCACAATTAGTGTATAATGATTGTGCCTTTTTACAAACTAAGTTATGTCAACCTTCTCCTTTTCAAAATTATTTTTCAAAAGGAATGAACTTAGCCTTTCATACCAAGCTCTTGGAGTTGTTTCAAACCATACAAGGCTCTATTCAATTTAAAAGCATGATTTAGAAAGATATGAGATTCAAAACTAGGAGGTTGTTCAATAAAAACTTCCTCCTCTATGACGCCATTTAAAAAAGCACTTTTAACATCCATTTGAAAAAGTTTGAAATTCATGTGACATGCATATGCTAAAAGAATCCTAATGGCCTCTAATCTTGTTACGGGGGCATAGGTTTCATCATAATCAATGTCCTTCTCTTGGTTGCTTCTCTTAGCAATCAATATAGCCTTGTTCTAGTGATGAATCGTTGCTCATCCAACTTATTCCTAAACACCTATTCACAACCTACTATAGGGTATTCCTTAGGCGAAGGAATAAGTTCCCATATATTGTGTCTCTTAGATTGGTTGAGTACCTTTTGCATAGTAATTACCTAACTCTAATCATCGAGAGGCTCATCAATAAATTTTGGCTCAAATTGAGAAACAAATGCAAGATTATTATCTAAAGAATTGAGTTGAGATCTAGTACTTATTTCCTTAACTGAATCACCAATGTTTAGGTCATTTAAGTGATGCTTGGAGAATCTCCAATCATTGGGAAGCTCTTGATTTGGGGTTTCTACTTGTTGATGTTGAGGTTCCATTTCTCCTCTTGATGACTTGCCTTCATCATGGTCTTTATCCATCTCTCTTGTGGTTGACTCCAATTTTAATTTCTTGAAGTCACCTACAAGATTATCAACGAGAGAACCTTTTCCAAGATCAAGTTTACTAGATTCATCAACCACGATGTTCATGGGCTATTCAATAATCATAGAACTCTTATTAAAAACTCTATAGGCTTTGCTAGCAGTGGAATAACCTAGGAAAACACCTTCATTTGTTTTTCTAATCAAAATTTTCAAGATTATCCTTAGTATTTAAGACATAGCACTTGCATCTAAAGCTTTTTTTTTCCCTTGTTAAACTTAGATATGAAATTTCTAAGTTTTATTACTTTACCCTTTAAAGAATCATTCTCTTTTCTCAAGAAGTTTAGGGATGAAGATGACTTGGAAAGACCCTCAATAGATTTTTTGAGTTCTTCATTTGAAGTCCTCAATTCACTTACAAGATTATTTAAGGATTTAAATTCATCCACTAATTTGGAGCATTTCTTTTTGTAAGATTTCATTTGTGACTTGTATTTGTCACATTTCAAGGTAAGAGCATCTAAAGGCTCATCATCTATATCATCTAACTCATCATGTTCTTAATAAGAATGGGGTGAAGAGCTTACCTCATTTGATAAATCATCTTGTGCCATGAAGCACAAATTTGCAACCTCCTTTTTTTCATCTTTTTCACTTAAGTTGTCATCCCAAGTTTCCTTAAAGTTCTTGTCCCCTTTCTTCTTCTTCTTCTTCTTCAATTTGGGGTAATCATACTTGATGTGGCCTTGCTTGCCACATTCATAACAAGTAACCTCCCTTATTCTTTCTTTGAGGTTTGGAGTTATTTTCTTAAAGTTTCTTTTATTTTCTTAAAGTTTCTTTTTTCTTTTCTTCTTCTTATTAGGTCCTTTATTCTTTTTGCAAGTATAGCCAACTCCTCTTCCTCTTTGTTATTATCTTTCTCACTAGAAATAATCTCTGGTTCCTTTTTTTTTTATGAAGACTTGAGAGCCAAAGTCTTCTTTTCTATTTTTTCTCCTTGCTCTTTCATCTTATTCATTTCTTCATCCTTCTTCAAGGCTAACTCATGAGTTAAAAGCTTGCCTATTAGAACATTGGTTGGCACCTTTCCAATCTCAAGATTTGACTCTTGGATGCTGCAAACCCTGACACTAAACTTTTCAAGAGGTAAAGATTTAAGGATTTTTTAATTTATCTCATGATTGATGAGAATTCTTTAAAACTTCTTCAAGTTTATGACAATTGCAAGGAGTTTATTCATCATATTTGTGATGTTTTCATTCTCTTTCATCATAAACAACACCCATTCAGTCACATACATTTCAAGCGTGCTGGACTTCACCAAAATAGTGTCTTCATGTTAGTTTTCCAAGGCCTTTTAAATCGCATAAGTTATGAGGCAATATTGGACCCTTCCAATTTCTTCTCTAGAAAGAGAAAACTTAGAAGGATTGTCATAGCTCTCTTATTTATTCCATTGGATCTCCTATGAGCTTCAACCTACTCTTCTCTTCGGATCAGTTCTTTACTTCCATCCACCACCTTAATAGGTGATTTCCACTCTTTAGCTACAATGTCCCAAAGATCCACCACATTGCTATCTAAGTAAATTTTCATCCTGTACTTCCAATGAGTATAGACGGATCCATGAAAATAAGGCTTGAAATGGGTATGGATTTCTTCTTGTGCCACGATCTTTTCTCACGCAATTAAGCTTTGAAATAAGATGAGGCTCTGATACTACTTGTTGGCCCTAGTGTACCAAGAAGGGGGGGTTGAATTGGCGGGAGATTAAAAAATTTGGAGGGAAGGTGAGGAGTTTAGAGAATTAAGAGTAGGTAGAGAAAAATGAACACAAGGTGTTTATAGTGGTTCGGGTGTTAACAAACCCTACATCCACTCCCTAATTCTTCACAATTGGGTATTTCACTCAACTAAAAATAGTGTTTCCAAGCTCACACCTAACTTATACAATTGTGTTTTATGGCTCACACACAATCCTTTTTATTGTGTTTATAGGCTCACACAAAACCTCACTCAAGTGTTTTAGACAGGTTCACACCTTAACCTATTATAAGAATTTTGGAAGCTAGGGTAACTCTCAACCTAATTACAAAAGTGTTTAATGCTAACACCAAACAATCAAGAACTCAATCAAGAATAAGAAGTTATAAAGTAAATTTGCAATAGTTTGGTTATAATTAATGAAATTTTCTTGCATTCATGTCTGTTTGGTGGAGTATTTATAGGCAACAACCACCAAAGAGACGTTACTCCCAAACTATGCCTAAATCTCTAAGGTAAGCTAGGCAGATTTTGCATTAAATGTCTATTAGACTGAAGTCACAATCGTGACTGGCATTTCACGATTGTGATTTTTCAATTTACACTGGGAAGCCTAAAATCGTGGCAGAGAACCCCATTTTGTGTCTAACAGCTAGTTCATGTCCTTCTCCCATTGGTCATCTAAGAAATATAGCCATTGCATTTGACCAACTAACCAAAAGTCATAGTAGTGATTGATATCCTTCTTAGGCGTGATAGAGACCACAAATTCTTCTATTTGGTAAGGAGAAAACACTTTCTTGGGTGGCAGTCGTGATAGATACTTCACCGTTAGAAATTTTGATATTCTAACAGTTGCTTTAGACACTTGGTGTGATTTGGTTGTAAACCAAGTTCCCTCCTTTCAGTTATGAAATTCGGAGTCACGATTATGTATGCGAACAACATTGTGAGTCTCTCTATGAGTCATTCAAGTTTCCCTCAGTTGAATCACAACTGCGATTGCCTCATTGAATTCTTTTGGCCTAATCCATTCATCCTTATTGTAAGGTCGCAATCGTGAATTAGAGAATCTTGATCGCGAATTTGGATGTCTGACTCAAAGTTAGAGATGTAGACCTCCATCCAACTTTCAATGAAAAATATATCTTGTAAATTGTAAAACAACACTTAAACAAGACATTAACACCAATCAATCTTTATTGTCAAGATCAAAAGAGGCCAATGACTTAGGTTTTACCAAACTAGTCCAATATTATATGTCAATTTAAGCTTTCATACCCTATTTTAAGAGTATCTAATTTGTATGAAACTAACCATAGTATATCAGAGGCCAAAAAAAAAAACTACAAAGTGCTACCCTAATCATTGTTTCAGAATTTAAAAAATATAATTATTTATGCCATTATGCATAATTAATCAAAGATAGTAAGGAAAATATCATATTTGCTCTTATACCAATGTTAAATTGAAATTACAAAATAACATAAAAGATCAAATAAGATCACTAACCTTTTGATGAATCCATAAAATGTACTTAATTAACCACTAAGCCATAATGCAAATCACTAATATGCACTCGTGATCCATAACCCAAACACTTTGTATATTGATCACAATTATAAATAGAGTTTTTTTTTTTGAAAGATGAGAGAATAAGAGCATATGTAATGAAGAAACTTCTTCATATTTCTTTTATGTGGAAAGATATATATAAATCCTTGCATTGGTAGTTACTAGACATTGGATAGCTACCTTCTTTTTTGTAAATATAAATAAGAATAGTTTGGGTTAACCTAACATGGACGACTGGACCCCAATTCCAACAGTTGCTTTATAAATAATTGAGGAGTTTTTTTAAATCTTATACTACCAAGGAGTCGAAAGTTCTCTTAACATGTTGCATATGTTGTTACACCAAGTTGTTTCATTATAGTTTTTTGTGCTACTTTTATAATTTGGATAGACTTTATTGCACCATCCAATTGATGGATCATTGTTTTTTTATTTTAGTTTTGCAAGTGAATTTGGTGTCTTTTGAATTAAACAATTTTTTATTTCTCAAATATGAATAATCGATGAAATCTTTCAAATCAAACTAAATTTATTTTGTGCTTGCCTTTTTGTCTACATGTCTAAGTTATGCAATCCAAATATGATTATTGGGATTAATAATTAGTTGATTAATGGATTTCACTCTTTTGATTTTTGCAAAATGGTGGTTTAATGCTATAACAAAAATTAAAATAAGCTTAAAGTTTTAAAAAGATAATAAAAAGCTTCATCAACAGATTTAACAAAAACTCCTAATAAATCTTCATCAAAAGAATAATTTTCAGTGTAAATTGTAAAAATAAAAAAAAATATTAAATTTCATAACAAAAATACAATACTAATAAAAAAAACAAAAAATATATATATATAAATAATCACAAAAAATATCTACAATTTATAAATTCAAAATATTAATAATTAACAAAATTGTCAATTAACTAAATACATTGCTAATAAATTATAGATATATTAATAATGATAAGCAGGTACAATAATATTCTATATGATGCGCTTTAATAAAAAAAATTAAAATAGATGAATAGTAGATGTATTAATAAAACAGTAGAGATTTTGAACTTCAAAAACTGAGATCATCTGTAAATTACCCTTTTCCATATTCTCATCCATAATAGTTATATCGTTATAGGAATACTTTTTCATGAATACTAACAAAAAAAAAAAACAACATTTTCCAATAGAAAAGAAAAATTGAACAAAGAATTGTTGATTTTCAAGAAAAAAGAAGCTCTAAGAACATAAAAACTAGAGAAAAAGAGTTATATCAATATATATATTCTACAAATAACAATAATGAACACAAAATACTAGGTTTTTTTTTTAAGTAAAAAAGAGATCTTAAACCAAAATTTTATGATTTTCAATAAGAAAGAAAACTTTAAGAGCAAAAAAATTGAAGTAAAAAATTTTAAATCATTGATTCTATTGCTATAAAACCAACTAGGTCATTATT
>CATIWR010494774.1:0-21768 GCA_949677035.1 Omphalea diandra | reverse complement strand
TATATATATATAAAATTAAATATTCATCTTCATTTTTATTTTTTATCCATCTAAAGATGGAATTCAAAAATAATTTAAAAAAACTATGCATATCAAATTTCTCACATATCAAATATTAAAATAACAATTTTTACATAAGATTTAGAAAAAAGAAAGTATTTTAATATGATTTAAAAAATAAAAAGGTATAAAATATTTATTTTGATCTTTTCATATTTAACTAATTTTAAATTATAAAATTGACAGAAGAACTTTACTATTGATGAATATGATTTTAAAAATTCTGTTGGAAAAAAAAATATGATTTTAAAAATAAAAAGTTTGAATCGGGAATTATTTTAAATTTCAAGAAGAAATAGTAATTCATGATATTAGTAAATTAAACATAAAATAGTAGTTTTACAGTATTTTTCATGAAAGAATGTAAGAATCAATTATTATGAGTGCTTCAAATTAAACGGAACCGCAAGAAGAAAAAGAAAAAGCAAACAAAGATTTGTGTGCTCGTCACTGTTTTCACAGGGTGAGTGGCAGTTGCAGAGAGCGGCGAGTCCGGTGGGTAATTAATTTGCGCATTTCAGTTTCCTCCTTCTACTACTTGGCTTTGTTTTTTCTTTCCCTTTCTCCGATTTCAAGGGTAATAATAATAGTAATAATTTTGATTTCCCAGCAGCTGTTGCTTATCGAATTTATTTCCCCCAATCAATTTTGTAGGACGAAAGTGTCTTCTTTTTTTCTTCGACTATTACTAATAACTGCATGAAGGGCGGCCATGACCCCAAGGTGAAATCTTTTTCATCACTCTTTTTTCTAGTTTTCCTTATTTCCTTACCAAGCATTGAATTCGTCTCCTTAACCTAGGATTTACTTGATAAATAAATGAAGTAAGGCTTGTCTACTGAAATTGTTAGTTTTGTTATAAACCCTACTAGTGAATGCAAGATAAAGGATTTTTTTTTTTAATTCCATTTCCATGTGTCTTTATTTGAGTTGGATTTTTCTGGCATTATTATTACCCCCATTGTTGTGTTATTTTAATAGAAGAATTTGCAGATGCCAAGAATGGAGGATATCCTTAATCTTCCAGTGCAAGATCCTCCTGGTACAGAGTTTTCTGCTAGCCACATAGAGTGGGTGAAGATAGAGGGTGGCCGCCAAGGCGGTGATGATATTGCTATTATCCCTTTTACTAGAGTGGTTGATTTTGTAAAAGGAGAATCTTCAAATGCAGAATGCCCCGCTAGCTTCCGCGTGGAGTCTAGGAGGAAAAGATCTGAAGGGAGTATCAGCAAACCAAGGGTTGATGGCTATCTTGAATATACACTGTATGTTTCAGTACTAGCTGTTGTGTGCTTGTATGCCAAAAAAATGTTCAAGTATTGGTGCTTGGTTTTTGTGTTTTGTGAATATGCTTTTAGGCAAAATGTGATGCAGAACGAATATTTATATGCCCCTACTGCCTGAGCTCAGCAGCTTTATATTCTTGTGCATAGTGAGATAACATTGAAGAAGAAAACATTATTGACTTAATCAGTGTTAAGTTCTCTTGTTGCAAAAATAAGGGCTTTAGTTGGTCTTGTAGTGAATTATGTTGTCATGGTCATTTTTCAGATATTGGTGTTCATATGGTCCTGAAGATTACCGTGATAGTGACTCTGGTTTAGGGGATGGCTCTAACATCAAACCTTTGACTGGGAAAGGGAGCAGGCCTGGAAGGCGCCATATGATGAGAGGTTGCCTTTGCCATTTTACTGTAAAGCGCTTGTACACCCGTCCTCATCTGGCTCTCATCATATATAATCAGAGAAAACATGTGGATAAAACGGGGGCCCCATGCCATGGGATACTTGATCTAGATGCTGTGGGGACAAGAGCTATGTATGCTCCAAGAATTTCAGAAGAATTGCGCCAGAAAGTAATGTCTATGCTTTATGTTGGAATATCTTTGGACAATATTATACAGCATCATGCAGACATGGTGCAGGGGCATGGTGGGCCCCATAACCGTGACGATTTTCTCACCCGCAATGATGTTCGTAACATGGAGAGGGTTGTTCGTAATTCTTCACACAAATTGCATGCAGATGATGATTGCAGTGTGAAATTGTGGGTGCAGCGCCATCAGAAGCATGTTTTTTTCTTTCAAGTTAATTCAGGAGCAGATCCATTTATTCTAGGAATTCAGACAGATTGGCAGTTGCAGCAGATGCTCCAATTTGGACATAATGGCTCTGTGGCTTCTCATTCAACTTTTGGCTTGAAGAAACTTAAGGTAACGTGTGGCCTCTCTATCTCAACAACACTGGTGAGCATAATTTTAGGCTTTGGATTCTGGGGTCATTCTCACTTTCCGTTACAGCTTAGGTTGGGAAGACTTCAGAACAATGATTAGGATGTAGAAATAAGTTTAGATTAAGATGTTTTATGTCAGGCACTCGATGCCAAATATTGGAAGCAAAGACCTGTTTTTTTCAATGCAATATAATTCGGATTCTGTGGGAAAGCACTTTCTGGGAACATATCTATTTATTTTGTGCATTTAGAAGCTCTTATAATTACAATCTAAATTTCGATAACACCCATTTGTAGAAGTTGCACACCAAACCACTTCTTAATCAGAGATTCTGAAATTTTCTAACTGAAGTGGGTAGTGTCACACTAATTTCAATTATTTTATTTTTTATGATTAATTTCAATTTTTTTTTTTTTTTGATTTCCCAATGTTTGTGATTCTTTAGATCATCTGGTAGGTGAGACATCTGACTCAGAAAACCTTATTTAAAAGTTGAGTAGGTATTAATGATGTTTGATAGTGATTCAGTACTTTCGCCTCTTTTACAGGATCCCCTGTGTACTTTACTTGTTTTTGACTCATCTCGAAATGCAATTCCTGTTGCTTGGATCATTACCACCTCATTTGTTTGTCAAGATATCCACAAATGGCTTGGTTCTCTAATTGAAAGAGTCCGAAACAAGGATTCCAGATGGAGACCCAATGCCTTTCTAGTTGATGATCCTTCCCTTGACATTTCTATCATAAGGTAAGTCTCAGTGGGGAGCTTCAAATTGTTTTTCAAACTTTGACTTTTAAAGGGAATGCAAATGCAAAGTTCATTCACATTTGCAGAGAGGCTTTCCATTGTCGGGTGCTGTTATGCACCTGGCGTGTTCGCCGTGCTTGGTTGAGAAGCCTTTTGAAGAACTGCTGTAACGTTGATCTACAGCGAGAGATGTTTAAGCACTTGGGATGGATTTTGTATTCCACAAGAAGTACTCCAAATGCTGTGGATGCAATAGAAGAGTTCGTGCAAGTATATGTTGACCAAAGTATCTTTATGGATTATTTCAAGAGGAGATGGTTACCACATATAGGTGTGTGTTTCTTTTATTCTTGACCTCATTGACTAGGGTTCACAGCTTTTCTTCCTTTGGTTGTGGGAATCTTTTTTTACTTGTACATTGTTATTATTGTCTTTCCAACCATCACCAAAATCCATCTGTGAATCGTCTGTAGTTTCTTGTGTCACATTGTGACAGGTAGACATCTTGAATAGGGTATTTACGCACAACCATCATTATGAAATGACCGCTGTAGTGGTTATTATGAGGATTATATTGTTAGATAAGTATTATGACCTTGGTTTTAATGACTACAGTATATTCAGATGTAACATAAACTATTGGTATATGATCAATTTCTTATGTCACTATCTTCAGATGCATTCTCAAATATTACCAGATGATATATAATTAAATGCCCTTATGCACCTTCCAGTTATGTATGAACATTTTCACAAATGAAATCTATTTAGACCAATTGTTTAAGTGAGACATATTATTACATATATAAAGATGAGGTAAACAGAATTAGTAAAGAATTGAAATATTTTGCAATAAAATATAATAGTAAATAACAAGTATGGATAGTGGAAAACATTGGCCACTAGAATATTCAAGTGATTGAAATATATAATTTCATGGTATCCAATATTCATGTTATCTGGTTTCATTGGGCTACTCAGTATCACTATTTAAATTGTAATTTTAGACTTTGGTTTAAAAAAATTAAAACAAAACCCTTGATCATGGCATAAACTAATAACTTTCTTTTAAGGAACTGAAACCGGCCTGGTTCTTATAGATCTCTGGACTGTATCAAATTGAATTATCAGTCCTGTTCGATTCAGATATTTGGATATAACTGATCATTTTTAAATTTTAAAAGACTGTCAATTTAGTCCCATTAAGGACCCAATTCAAAAAAAAAAAACTTTTGATTCAAATGGCAATTTGCCATCTAATTGTGGTTTTCTAACCACATCGTGTTTCTTTTCTAATTAATTTCTTTTTATTTACAATTTTATTTTATCTATATGAAATATCATAGAGCATATTATAACTTAAAGTTTTTTTTTTATTCAATATAAAAATATAAAATTTAAATGCACATATTTGGTTGATAATCAACTTTTATAACTATCAAAATTATTTCTCACAAAAAAAATATATCAAAATGATAAACTAAATAAGCTAAGTAATATTTTTTTATTGAATTATAAGGAAGGGAAGGGATGACGGACGGATAGATGATTTATAAATTATCTTATTTATAATATCATGTTATATGAAATATATTTATCACTAAACACTACATGAGATATAAATATATAGTCTATATGTACACTATGAAAATATACAGTCTATTAGTATACTAATATACTATATGATACTAAAGTATATATTTCACTTGTAGAAGTATACTACATATAGGACTAAATCTCATATGTGTATATAGTAGAGATATCAGAGTGTCTGTATGTGTAATGTGTGTATTACGTTCAAACCTTGTATTACAAGACAATATTTTATGATACACAGTCTTATTCAATACTATAATTATATACTACATACATATTATTTAAGTATATAATCAAGTAGTATATATTTTTCTTATATTAACTATTTAAGTGTACATAGATAATAAAACATAAAATCTATTTATATATTTCCTATGTATACAAATGAAATATTAAATAACTCATATATAGATGCCCTATGTAATGTGAAATACATGATATATAGTTATATATTATAAATTTCAACTATACATTAATATTATGTACTTTGTAAGTATATATACTAAGTATTGAAGATAATACACTTATACTATAAAATAATATAACTTACAAAATTTATGTATCTCAAATTTATTACATATAAATCCATGATAAAATGTGTGTGCGTGTGTATCAGTTTAGTTATTTCAGTTCACTGCTGTTCAGTTTTTTCCAGTTAGGTTCAAATAATAAAAATATCTAGAACCATCTTGATTGTAATATTCATTTAGTTCAATTCAGAAATTTTTGTTTTTTTATGAGTGTTTAGTTCTGTTCGGTTCATCCAGTATCGAGGCTCATCCCTTGTTGTTAATCACTTTGCTTTGATTTCAACATGCCTGGTCCTTAATTGCATTGTCTGTCTCAGGGCAATTAAAAAGAATAAAGACAGAATCCTTGATTATGGCATTAACTAGTAGCTCTCACTTTTGCTTGGAACATTGATTTCAACTTGCCTGACCTTAATTGCATTGTCTGTCTTGGTGTATAGAGCCTTCATAAGACTTATAGTCTCACCTACAGACTAAAACCTTGACAATAGATACTCTTTAAACATGAGTTCAATTGCACCTCTTATCTTGCAGAGTTTTGGGTTAATGGCATAAAGTCTCTCCCTGTGGCTGGTGTAGAGCCCGTGGCTGCAATTGAATCGTACCACATAAGGTTGAAATCCAAGCTTTTCAATGATCGACATGCTAACTCCTGGTCAAGGATTGACTGGTTGATTTATACTTTGACAACTGAATTTCACTCCTTATATTGGTTGGATCAATACACTGTAGAAAGTGGGTACTTTGCAAATGTAAGGGACGAGTCGTTCATAACTAATGCTTGGTATGAGGCTTTGCACATTTCTGATGTCGATGTAATGTTGGATGAGCAAAATCTCCAACTTGCAAAAGTAATTTCTCAAACCGACAGAAGCCTGGCATATACTATATGGAATCCAGGTACAGAATTCTGCCTGTGTGACTGTTCCTGGTCAAAGCTCGGAAATATCTGTAAGCACATTGTTAAGGTGGCAATCTTATGTAAAAGTCAGCAGGTTGCAAGGCCTTTAGGGGCAGTGCAAGTTTATCGACAGGCCTTGCTTACCCTTCTGCAGAATCCCCCTGATGATCCTCTAGTTCTTGAACATGCAATTCTGCATGCCACGCGATTGCAACAGGATATCAAAGGCTTGGAAGACTTGTCTAACAATGGTTTGCTTCACCCTTTACCTCCTGAAGTGAACCCTCAAACAGGAGATAATCTGCTTTTTCCGCGTTGTCCTTGATTAGGCAGATGAAAGGGTGATTCATTTCCAGGTTCCGCCTGAAGCTTTTCTAGCTATACCTGTAATGTTTTGAAACGAGACTCGGAGGTTCTGTTCCTTAATAAAACAAAGTTGAAAATGCAAGATCTGAGTTTTGAACCAGCTCAAATTGAGTTTCTACAGCAATCTGACTTTATACGAACTCAGAATTACACACCAGTGTGCTTTTAAAGTTTCGTTCCTGCATCCAGTGAATGTGGAGTCTTCCCTCTGGAGGTAAATTATATTACCTTCCAATGTTATAATTTCTCCGAACAATCATCTAGAAAAAAAAAAAAAAAAAAAAAGTCAGTTATCTTAATTTGTAAATTCTGTTGAGGTTAGCTATTTAATCTCTTAAATTTGTGTATGATTCTTGATAAGTTTGATCCCTGAATTACTCTCTGTTCCCTCAAGATTCACTTTGCAGTTGTAGGAAATGTAATGTGGAGGGTCCATTGTCAGGATCCAAGGTTGCTAATGTTGTTGTTGGATATTTTCCCGGGACTTAGCAAAAGGTAAGTACATTCAAAAATGCATTAAAGCTGTTTCTGACTGCTGTTAATAACTTTCATATGGAATGTGTTGCAGACGGCTTCCCTTTAGGTTCCAAGGCATGGTTTGCTCATCACTATCAGACTAACTTGCAAGAGTAAGCTGGTCTTTTAGGAAAGAATCATAATTGCATATCATTTTTGAGGATATAAATTTGTCTGCTGATATTGCATACTTGAGCTTCATCTTCTATAATGTTTTATATAAACAAGACTGTAATTGCAGGCTTGTCCTTACCTTGTGTTTTAATCATAGCTTGTGATAAAGTTGAATAATAATTATAGGGAAAAAAATTTTTTTGTCCCTATAATTATAAATTAAACACTTTATAATTTGTAAAAGGGTATTCATTAATTAATATTTTTTTATTTTAAAATATTTATAATTTTGAGATTGTAAATTCAAAATATAATTCTAATTAATGATGGCCAATATTGTTCCATTTCATAATAAATTTGGATTAGAATTATCATTTCAAACCATGGAGACTTTATCCAGTTGAATGTTGAAATTTAGTGTACCCTCTGTAAGCTTTACAAAAATGTAGCATTACCAATTCTGACAAGTTGTCTTTGTACGTAAGCCTAGAGTTTGATCAGTCACTCCAAAGACCCAACAAGAGGACTCGCAAATATTAAAAACTTAATTAACATAAACAATGATTGACTAGTTCTGATTTGAAAGTTTTATATATAATTTGAATATTTTATATTTAGATAGTAAGAAAGTGACATATATTAGCTATTTTATATGTATTTTTCTTTAAATTTTGATTTTGGAGCCTAATCACCCTCAATTATTGAGGCGAAGGTTTCTAATCCTATGGCATTGTGATTGGTACCACGTAATCTCTTACTCTCTTTTTTTTTATTATTATTTTTTTTTTCCTGGGGTTAACAAAGGGAAGGCAAGCCTTAAGACTACACAAATATGGAGACACCAGTGGCATCATGATGCAACCATGGATGAATTTCATTCGGACGAGTGTTGAAGCGGCAGGTGCCCACCATCAGCTTATTGCCTAAGCGAATCTTTTAGCACAGAAATTTACTTCTCTGTAAACATGTTGTAAGGTAACCTCCCACTTGCTATGTAGCCGCTAGTAGACATGGTGAACTAATCGCTGATTAATGAGGTGTTGATATGTCAATCTATGTATATTTAATTACTTTATTTTGTTGATAATTTAATTACTCAAATTATTACTATGATTATAATATATGTCAATTCAAATACTTTCTCTGTCTCAAAAAAGTTATTACCTTCTAATTTTCACATTATTTAAGAAAAAATATTTAATATTTTGTCAACTCACTATTTATAGTATATTTTTTTTCATCTATATCCTCAATTATATTTAAAAATACTTCTCTAATTTAATAATTAATGAGGGTAAATTAGAAAAATTACTTATAAATATTCTTGATTTAATAAAAATGAGCATATATTTTGAAACATCTCAAAAAGGAATAGTAAATAACGTTTTTGAGAGAGCATATTTTATTGTTTCTGATTGATTTGCTCAAATTGTTATTTATTTTGGACTTTAATTTAATATTTGTTTTGCTTATGCGATAAAAGCTTAATAAGTATTTTGAACTATTGATAATCCAAATTAAAAAAAAAATGAAAGATATATTGTTTGCCTTCTAACAACCTTAATTGTCTCTTTTTTTCTTTGAAAATAATATTTCTCTTTTAGTCTAGGGGCTACTATCTGTTTATCCTATAAGCATTAAGCCTTTTTCTCTCTGTTTTTTTTTTTGATAAAGTGGATTATTTTACAGTGAAACATTCATAATTTGATCCACTTAACCATATAACAATATAAAAAATAATTTTTATCACTAAATATGCATAAAGTAGAATAATTAAAATAGAAAAGAACTAAATTTATTTTGAAAAACTATTTGGATTATATATTTAAATTCAAATTCAAATTTATTTTTATTTTTAAAATATGATGACATTTTAATAAATTTATTAATTTTATTGTACCTTTTCATGTGTCTAAACTACAATTTCTTATATATAATGACAAATTATTTAGTAAGAATAAAAATTATTTATTGTGATAACATAATTTTATCATTTTTTAAAATTATTTAATATAATTATAAAATATTATTATGACAATATTATTTCTTATACGTAATTTGGTGGACACTAGAAATTTGACACCAATATATTGTGACAAAATATCATGATAAAATAATTTATATCATAATTTATTCTGCATGCTCATTTATTATAATAATAATTTTTGGGTTCAATAACTCAAAAAGATTCAAACATTTTCATAAATTTGTAATTGTATCTAAAACTTCTAATTGAGTTAATTACACTCCAATTTGATGAATTGATTTTAATTATACTCTAAGCCAAAATTAGTAATTAGTAAAATATATATTATGACTTAATTCACTCTTATATTTTTTAATTAGTTCTATTAAATTTAAAATTTAGTTTAAATATTACTAAGACAATATTATTTATTTTTATTGAATTTAAATATTTTTTATTAAAATATTAAATTTTTATTTTTATTTTGATTGATAAATAATTAATTTTATATTAATTTCATGTTTTTATTATAAATTTTTATTTTTATATATTTAAATAATAAACTAATAAATCCTTAATTTTTATTTCAAGGATAAATTTTTTGAAAATGTTAGTTCATATCATATAATAGATTTTTTAAATATTTTTCAGAAGTTAATTTTAAATGATTTAAATAATTTATTATTTAAAATATATAAATTAATTTTCTAAGAAGAGATTGAAAGAATTTTTTTTAAATGAGAAATTGCGAGATTTATAAATTATAAATTTAAATTTCAAAAATTTGTAGAATTTTTAAATTTAAATACAAAATTATCATAAAAAATTTAATTAATAAAAATGATATTAAATTGAATAAAAAATAAATTATCATATTAATTAAGCTCATATAATTGATTTTTAAAAATTTCTTTAAGTTTTTATTTTAAATAACTTATTATTTAAAACGTAAAAATTAAATTTTTAAATAGAGATTGAGAGAAAAAAAAATTAAAAATGAGATATTGAGAGATTTTATGATTATAAAACTAAAATTTTAAAATTTATAGAGTTAAATATAAAATAAAAATTCTTCATGTAAAAGTATATATAATTAAATTGAATATAAAATAAAAGTATCATTTTAATTAAGTTCATATAATTAATTTTTAAATATTTTTTAACATTTTTATTTTAAATAATTTATTAATTTAAATATAAAAATTAATTTTAAGGAGAGATTGAGAGAAATTTTTTTTAAAATGAAAGATTAAGAAATTTTATGAATTATAAATTTAAATTTTCAAATTTTTATTTTTAAATTTAAAATTCATCATATAAAAATACATAGCAGATTTAATTAAATAAAAATGAGATAAATTAAATACAAACTAAAGATCATCTTAATTAAGCTCATGTAATTGATTTTTTAAAATCTTTATTAGAAGTTTTTATTCTAAATAGTTTAAAATTTTATTATTTAAAATACAAAATTTTTTTTAGAAGATTGATGGAATTTTTTTTAAAAAAAAATTTAGATTGAGAGATTTTATGAATTATAAATTTAAAATTTAAATTCTTAATTTTTAAATTTAACTATAAAATTAGAATTCAACATAAGTACATAATAAATTTAATTAAGTAAAAAATGGAATTAAATTGAATAAAAATAAAAGTATCATATTAATTAATCTTTAAACTTAATTTTGAGTTTAATTGAATTAATTGAAAAAGTATAAGAGTAAATTGAGTTTAAATATACATTTTACTAAATTCTTATTTTAACTTGAGGTATAATTAAAATCAATTTATCAAATTATGGTGTAATTGATTCAATTTAAAACTTTAAATACAATTGAAAATTACAAGAATATTTGAATGTTTTAGGTCATTAAATCAATTTTTAACTATAATTTTAAATGATTTAACACAAAAAAGGAATTTATCACAAGTTTACTTTTTTAATAATAAATATGATAAATTTGATTCTGTCACGATAAACTCACATACTAAGATAATTAATTTTATCATACAAGTTTTTACCATAGTACATAAATTTTTTTGTAATAAGCGGTTTGATATTATTGGACATTATATGTTTATTTATATACTTTAAATTCTAATATATGATTTGAATATAATTTTATATGGATGGAGTTCAATTATTTATTTTTATTACATATTATAATTTGTTTAAATACATAAATTTTATGTAATTTATTAAGTATTTAAATAAAAATAAAAAATTTTAATTAAATTATTTTTTATAGAAAATATGACTAAAAATAATTTTAACAAAAAATTATTATTTTTCTCTTAATAAATTATGAAAAAATATTGCATAAATAATAAAAAATTAAATGAACATTTAAAAATTGAATAATAAATGACCTGATCCGACTTAAAATCTTTTCTATATGCAAAACTTGATGGGTGTTTTGAATCTGCTCGAAACTTGAGCTGCTCAAATCCAATCTGATTCTAAAATTATCCAATCCATAATGATCCGATTCGATCCCTTTGTTACCTCTAATTTTACCTTATTTTTTAATATGAATATATATAACATGAATCTAATGAAAAAAATCTATACTATATATAAAAGTGATTAATTAGGAAAAAAATTTTGTTCATAAAATGGCATAGAATTTTTTAAATTGGCCATAATAACCTTAAAATATAAATTGTAATTACGTGAATAATATTTCTTTGCAAAACTAACTATTATTTCAATTTTTAAAATTTATAATTATTTCAAATAACTAATAAATAGATATTATTTTATTTTTTTAAATTTGTAATTATTTGAAATAACTGAAAAAAATGAATAAATATGTTTATATCTTTTAGTTAGTGTTAAATATTTAAAAAGTTAAGAAAAAATATAATCTAAATTCATAAATTTTTGAAATAAAAAAAACTAATCAATAATAAATATATACTATATATAAAAGTAACTAACTAGAAAAAAAAATTTCTGGATACAAAAGGGCAAAAAAAAATTTTTAATTGGCAATGATATTCTTAAGTTATAAATAAATTTTAATTGGATGGATAATAATTTTTTTATAAAACTAATTCTTATTTCAATCTTTAAATTTGTGGTTACTTGAAATAACTAGAATCATGGATATTATTTCAATTTTTAAAATTTGTGATTATTTAAAATATCTATAATATATATGCAAGTGACTAACTAGAAAAAAATCTTTTGGATGTAAAAGATGTAAAACTTTTTAAATGGACAATAATAACCTTAAATTATAAACTTTAATTAAATAGAAAATATTTATTTATAATAGTAATTATTATTTTAATTTTTAAAATTTATATTTATTTAGAATAACTAAAAATATATATTATTTTAATATTTAAATTTGTAATTATTTGAATTAATTGGAATTGAAAATAAAGATGTTTACATTTTAAGTTAGTGTTTCTTTATTTTTAAATATATAAAAAAATTAAGATAAATATAATATATGTTAAAAAAATTTCAAATTTTAAGAAAAAATTAATCAATAATAAATCTATAATATATTTACTATGTAGTGACTAACTAGAAAAAGCTTTTTTGGACATAAAAAAGTATAGATTTTTTTAAATTCACAATAATATTTTTAAATTATAAATAAATTTTAATTAGATGAATATTTTTTTATAAAACTAAATATTATTTCAATAATTGAAATTTGCTATTATTTAAAATAAATAGAATATTAATTTTTAAAATTTATGATTATTTAAAATAATTGAAATAATGGGTAAAAATTTTTATATCTTTAAATTAGTGGTACTTTATTTTTAAATATTTAAAAAATTAAAATAAATATACTTTAAATTCAAAAAAATTTTAAATTAAACAAAAAACTAATAAATGTTAAATCACAAATTTATACTAAAAATGTGATTTACAAAAAATATTTCTCAACAATGTATTATATATTATATTTTTAAAATATATTTATAAATAGAAATATTATCTTAATATTATTCTGATAATTTAATTATTACAATGATTATATATACTGCTGATGGATAATAAAAATAAATTTGTTATTTTGTAATATTATTTTATTTATTTTTAATATTATATTAATTTTATTCAATTTTTAAGTTTGATATTTCATTATTTTGTTTAAAGTTGTCTTTCGTTCACTTATTAATAAAAAATATATTTATTAAAAATATTATTTTATATATATTCTAAAAAATTTTAATTATTTATGACTTTATATAATTTATTCTCTTTATTTATATGAATATAAAATTAAAAAATTAAATATATATTTAACAATTATTCTAATAACGCACCATGGATGTTAAGTAAAAACTAATATATAGAAAGTATTTAAGTAAAAGGTTCTAAATTTCCACAACTTAAAAAAAATGGGATAAGATAGTTTTTAAAAAAGAAAATGGAAGAGGATCAAAAAAACGACAGCTTTCGCATTAAACCAGCTCATTTCGATCTCCAGAAAAAATGGCGTAAAAAAATAATAATAATAAGACTACATATCATGTCTCATCATCGTGTCACATACACTTATACACAAAATTCAAACGCAAATCGAAACAGATATCGGAACGGAGATTCGCACCCGAGCAGAGCACACCGCCCTTTACCTTTTAATCGGATGGGCGATCTTCTCCAGATTGTAACATGCACAAGCAACATAAGATGAATCCAATAAAAAAAGGACATAGCTAATATTGATCTCAACTCTATAATTACAATCCCTGCAACCTATCCTCTCAATCTACATCTTCAATTTTATTAACTTAGTAAGAAGTATAACAAGTCAACCGAATGTAAAAATAATTTCCTCTCTTTCCCTCTATTTTGATTGAATTTTTAGCTTGAGTTCTACTGCATGCAATGATGCAAAACACAGTTAATGGACTGTTAGAAAGATTTTGTATCACATTTTTATCTCCTTGTAGGTTACATTACAAGTGACCAAGCCATCCATGGGAATGGTGAGGATACATGAATCAGTAAAATGGTGGGGGTGGTGGAGATGCATATGGCGCACCAATAATTGGTGGCAGTGGGCCATTATATATTGGAGCGGGTGGTGGTGGCGGTTGTTGGCATGGTGGAGGTGATGGAGGTGGTGGTGTCCGTGAATTTGGTGGGGGTGGTGATTGATGAGGAGGTGGTGGTGATGGAGGAGGAGATAGAAAGGGTGGAGAAGGTGGTGGTGGTGAAGGTGAAGGTGAAGGTGGTGGAGGGGAAGGCGATGGAGGTGGAGGCGAAGGGGAAGGCGGTGGTGGGGAGGGGGGAGGGGGAGAGGAAGGCGGGGGTGGGGGAGGCGAATATACTGGTTGAGGCGGTGGTGGCGTAGGTGGGGGAGGCGAATAAATTGGTGGAGGCGGTGGTGGCAGAGGTGGGGGAGGGGAATAAACTGGTTGTGGCGGAGGCAAAAGGGAAGGTGGTGGAGAAAGGCCAGACTTCGGACAATGGAATGCTTCACAAGTAATTGGTCTAGACAATAACACTTGACATTGCAAACGAGATCTCTGCATAGGCCTATCTCTCAAACAATTTCGGCTATCATCAAAATCTTCCAACTCCATGCACATGGAAGGCTCACCAGTAATAAAGTTGTATGCAAAACTGAAATTTTGCAACGTAGCAAGTGAACATACACTCTCAGGAATAGTCCCAGAAAGCATATTATGAGACACATCTAGCTGTTCCAAGCTCTTCAGTTCTCCAATTTCTGCGGGCAATCCCCCCATCAGCTTGTTATGGCTCACATCAAGAACTTGCAAATTTTTAAGCAATCCTATCTCCCTAGGCAGGCATGAATGTAGCCCATTGTTCATCAAGATCACCTCATTTAAAGTTTTGGACATGTTTTGAAAACTTGCAGGTAGGCATCCGTGGAAGTTGTTATTTGCAAGAACAATGACAGAAGCTGGAGAGTTACCGAAATTATCAGGAAGTTCGAAAGCAAACCTATTATGGTTCAAAAATATTGCATCCAGATCTTTATCGAACAGCACCCGGGGAACATCACCTTCAAACTCATTGAATCGAAGATCAAGATACTTGATCTTTGGCAAATCAAGAACTACATTGGGAAACCTGCCTGCGAAACGATTATTACTTATATCTAGCTCATACAGGAGCTTCAGTTTTTTGAAAGATTTCGGGACTCTTCCGCAGAATCTGTTGGAGTTGATATGGAAATATGCAATGTCTGCAAGGAGTCCTAGCTCCTCAACTAAGTTTCCAGCAATATCGCCATGATTTAGGTCAATCCCAGCAACAGTCTGAATCGAGGAATTGTCGAGTGCAGTCCAGCAGAGCACACCTGTGTAGTTGCACACATCGAATCCCTCCCAGTTGGAGGTTAGGTTCATGGGATCCGATATAATGGCCTGCTTCCATGCTTGTAGTGCAATGTAGGCACTCTCGATTCTTGGGTTGTCAAATTTGAGGGAAGATTGCTGTGATTTTAAGGTCACATAATTATCTACTTTCTCTTTATACTGCAACAGCTTTCTTTGCTTTTGTCTAATATATGTTGGTCGTGATGAGCCTATAAAAGCTGCATTTGTAGAAACAAAGTACTGTATAGCGGAGAAGCAAATGAGAGTGAGAGTAGTAAAGAAACGGAAAATGTGAATCTTTCTCTTCATCAGACACTAGTAGTTAGCATCTATGGATTTTTTTTTTTTAAAAAAAATATATTTACATAAAATGGAAAACAGTCTTTCTTTTATTTTGTTTAGCTGACATCTAGACAAAAAGAGGAAGAAGAAGAAGGTCAGGTGGAGGCAATGGAGAAGAGGATTTTTGAAAGTAGGGATAAAGTGGTGGAGATGTGAAAAGAAATGTAGCTATTTCATAATAGAAAGGTCAGCCTGAGATGAGAAAAAAGACATTTCTTTGCTGGGTTTTGTTAAGAAAATTTTATTTTGTGGTCGTGAGTGAAACTTTACCAAAATTTATGGAGAGGCATATTGAAAATGTTCGAGATTTTCTCATGTTGGAGTTAATATAACCAATGAAGATGTTTTAGCGGACATAAAGAATTATCAGCAGATCTAATTTCCTTTAACGTCTTCTTAAAATAGTAATTAATTGTTATCCTATGCTAAAAAAGCCGCTAATTTTTTTGTTAATAAGTTTACCATTTCCTTCCATAATCAACACTAGAAGACAACATTCTTATAACTTTTGAACTACTAATAGCCTCAAGTCTTTAAAAAACTAGTAAATAAGTTATTCTTTTATAATATTTTTTTATAAAAAATCTAACAATGATAAAATGGTAAAGTTGTAATTATATTTTAAAGGCAGATGATGAAGTTGTAATTAAATAAATTTTAAAGAGATGTTTTTCATTAATAACATGTTGGAAAATTGTAATTAAATACAATTATAAAGCCATGATAAAATTATAATTAAATGAAATTTATAAATATTTTTGGCATTCTAAATGGTAAATATCATGCTTTTTTGCGTTTTTATATACGATATAAATAAATAATAAGATCGAAAATAATTATATTTTATGAATAGTTATCATTTTTAACTCTCTTAATTATCTATTTATTTATAAGATATCAATTATCAGTTAAAACACTTTTTTTTAAAATCATCAGTTAAAACACTTTATAATTTGTAAAAGGGTATTCATTAATTAATATTTTTTATTTTAAAATATTTATAATTTTAAGATTGTACATTCAAAATATAATTCTACTTAATTATAAACAATATCGATCCCTTTCATAACAAATTTGGATTAAAATTATCATTTCAAACCACCGAGATTTTACCCATTTGAACGTTGAAATTAAGGGTGTCCTCTATAAGCTCTACAAAAAATGTAGCATTACCAATCCTGATAAGTTTGGATTGTTATATGATGAATCCTTGTTTGTATTGTAATATGAATCAGGATTCATTATATGTGGAAAAAAAAAAGTATCTTTTTTGTCAATAAATGCGCGCATATTCTTTTAGAGATTTATTTTTTGTAAATCGTAGGTTTATTATTTATATAAATTATATATTTATTTTTTGTAAATTATAGGTCCATTTGTTATAAACTGCAGATTTATTTTTTTATAAATTGTAGATTTATTATTAACAAACTATAAATTTATTTTTTTGTAAATTATAGATTCATTTGGTATAAAATGTAAATTCATTATTAGTAAACTATAAGTTCATTTTTTGTAATTTGTAGATTTATTTTGGTATAAACTGTAGATTTCTTATCAGTAAACTATAAATTCATTTTTTGTAAACTATAGGTTTATTTGGTAGAAATTGTAGAATCATTGTCAGTAAGTCGTAGATTAAGTTTTTATAAACTGTAAGTTTATTTTTTGTAAACCATAGGTATATTTAAATATTTGATATTTTTAATTTTTTTATAATATTAAAATTGATAAACTTATAGTTTATTTTAATTTTTTAGTGAAAAAATGTCTAATTTTTTAACATATGAAATAATAATAATAATAATATCAATGTAATTAAAAATAAAAAATATAAACAATAAATATATATATATTTAAAAGTAAAAGAAAAAATTTTGTTAAAAAATAAATAAATAAGTAATATTTAAAGTAAAAAACAAAAAATTTATTAAAAAAGAAATAAATTAACAAATACAGAAAAAAGTTTCATATTTATGATTACACGTATTTTTGAATCCTAGACTACAAAGTATCGTAAACATGTCTTTGTGTTAGGCCCACAGTCTGATCACAATCCACTACAAAGCCCAACAATAGGACTCCTAAAATCTTTTTTGAATATTTTATATATAGATAGTAAGAAATCCACATATTTTAGGTATTTTATATGTATTTTTCTTTAAAATTTGATTTTGGAGCCTAATCAGCCTCAATTATCGAGGTGAAGGTTCCTAATACTATGGCACTATGATTCGTATAACGTAAACTCTTTCTCCTTTTTTTTTTTTGGTTAACTTAGACTAAACAAACATGGAGATACTGGTGGCACCATGAGGCAGCCATGGATGAATCTCATTTGGGGGAGTGTTGAAAATGCGTGTGCTCACCATCAGGTTTTTTTTTTTTTAATTATTATTATTATTTTTTGCTCGCCATCAGCTTATTGCCCAAGTTAGCCAATTCATCGGAACAGAAATTTGCTTTTCGGCGGTGCACTAAGCAATAAAAGCTACATATTATGGCGGTTTTAGAATAAAATAATGAGACAATAAAATACAAAAAGAAAGGTAACTAGTTTAGTTAAGATAGTAATGAGTAAAATATTTGTATTAATCCTTAAATAAAATTTTATTGATAAATAAGTTATAAATAGATATTTTAATGTGGTACTTAATGTAATATTTGAAGTGACCCGTTAAATACATTTTTTTAAATAAATGTAAAATAGAAATATTAAAATAGTAATATAAATGATTAAATAAAAAATAAAATATAATGTATGCTCACATAATAATTTATATATATTTGTATAATTATTATTTATTAGAAGATAATAATTAAATAAATATAGCAAAATAAAATATATGTTCATAGAATTAAGAGATTAAAAAATAAACCAAATGATAAACATAGAATAATATTAGTGTAAGAGTTTAATAATGTTTAGAATAGCATATTTGCAAATGTATATATTAGTATATAGTACAAAAATAATTTTATCTATTTTTATATTGTGAACATGTAGAATGATATCCTTAGTATCTAATTACTATTTTTTTTAATATATTCAAAGTATTAAATTTTTTATTTAATAAAAAAATACTAAGATTAATTATATTTATTTATTTTAATTCAGTATGATTGATTGAGTATAATTTATATATTTTTAAAAATCATAAATAAAATATATATAATTATAAATAGAAAGTGATAGTAATTTTTTATATGTAAAATAAAACATGCTCTATTTGATACTATTGTGTTTAGAGGTATAATTTTTTACTTGACTCGAACTCATCCAAAAAGGTGATCAAATCTAAATTCTTATATTATGGATCTTGGACCATATAGTATTATAATCCGAGCGTCTAATATATATATGTATGAAATTTTTCTCTCTTATATATGTCATCAATTTATGTTCACGTTGTAATAAATTGATCTTTTTTCCTAATACTTCAAGCATTTTTCCTACAATTTAACCATTTTGTTTTTTCTTTTATTATTTTGTTAATCTTTTCTCTATATTACTGTAAATATAATAAATTGATGAAATATTTAGTTTGATTTTGATTTTCTATTATTATTTAATTTGATTTAATTTTAATTTTAAAGTTTTATTTTTATATAAAATTAAATAAGTTAAATTTTAAAAATAATGGATTTGATAATTTAAAACCTTAAGATTGTATGATCATTCATATATTTATTAAAATATTAAAAATATTGAAAATATTTATCAAAAATATTTATTAAATAACTTTTTATTGAACTAACTTCATAATATAAACACCAATTAACTTGCAAGTTAAAATAAAATATACTTAGAAATTAATAGTAGAATACCTTTAATTACAAAACTCATATATTTATTGATCAACATAAATCTATCAGTAATGCAACAAAAAATGTAGTTGTAAAATAGTAATAATATACCTGAAGTAATAAAAAAATATACATAGAGTATAACACCAATTTACTTAAATTATCAACAATGTAGAAGATTATTAAAACTTTTTCTTACAAAAATTAAGATAGAAGAGTCAATATATATACAGTATAAAACTAATTTACATTTTTAGAATATTAATATATCTACAAAATAATAATAATGTACTTGAAATAAGAAAATAATATATTTAAAATACAATACCAATGTATTTAGAATCATCAGTAATGTAGAAAATCATTAGAACTTTTTATTATGAAAGTCAAAAATCAATTATATACAATACAAATTTATCGTACCTTTTTTAAAACATTAATGTACATTAATATCAAACGTTATATGTTTGCAATTCTAAAATTAATGTACCTGCAGTCCAATAAAAATATATCTAGATGTTTGAAGTTTTTATTAAATAATTTCAAATACAACATCAATTTGTATACCGTTCATTAATAATTTAAGTTCATATCAACATCAAAGATATTTATTAAAAAATTATATTTACTAAACATATTTATTAAAAATTTTTGAAATTTCAATTTATAATTTATAAATCTCTCGATCTCTCATTTAAAAAAAATTGATTTCAATCTCTCCTTAAAAATTTAATTTATATATTTTAAATAATAAATTATTTAAATTACTTAAAATAAAATTTATAAGAAATATTTAAAAATTAATTATATGATACGAACCTAAACATTCCAAAAAAATTTATCCTTGAAATAAAAATTGAGAATTTATTAGTTTATTATTTAAATATATAAAAATAAATTTTATAATTACTTTTAACTTGAAGTACAAAATTGGCTTGATTAGAAGTTTTAGATACAATTAAAAATTCACAAAAAAGTTTAATTTTGAGTCATTGAATCTAAAAATTTTAACTCAAAATTTTTTGTTATAATAAATAAACATAAAAGATAAATTATGATATAAACTCTTTGATTATAATATTTTATTATAATATATTGGTGTCAAATTCGTAGTGCCCATCAAATTACATACTCTCTCCTTCCCAAATCGATAGATTTATTTTGCTTTTTTGGTTGTCCCAATATTTAGGCTAGTTTATTTTTTTTAGAAAGTGTTGAATTACTCAATTTCTTATTTTACTCTTATTTAATTATATGATTATTAACACTTATACACAACAATCATTTAATACACTTGTTGAAAATTGAAATAAATTTTGAAATTTGATGTTTATGGTTTGATAATTTCATTTATTAGCAATATCAATATTCTTTAATTTTACATTAAAAAACAACTAACTCTAAGATTATTTAATAGGAATACTATTCATCTCTATTTAATATTTTAATGATAATATAAGGGTATAATAGGAAAAATGAAGTGAAAATAACCATTTTAACTAAATTACTTAATATTTCTTAATTTATGTGTAAAAAAACAATCCTATTAATTTGGGATGGAGAGAGTATAATAAGAAGAAATATTGTTATAATATTTTTATAGTTGCATTAAATAATTTAAAAATTATGATAAAGTTATTTTATTACCAATAAATAATAATTTTATTCTTACTAAATAGCTTATCTTAATAAATAAGAAATTGTGATTTTGACACATGAAAAGACACAGTAAAATTAGTAAATTTATTAAAATATAAAAATATCATTATATTTTAAATAAAATTAAAATTGAGGTTGAAGTTGAATTTAATTAAATAATTTAATTTTTTTTAAAATAAAATTTTATTTAATTATTTTACTTTATATATTTTTTTTTGGTCAATTGTGAGTCACAGATATGTTGGGTTAATTCTTATCTGATTTGACCTAATCCAAAAATTTTTGAATCATTTTGGATTCAAGTCACTTTTTTTGAGACAAGTTCAAATCAAGTAAAAACCTATCTCCTCTAATATTTTGGAGGGATTTTTAATGATTTGAAATCAAGGTTTAAGAATTATGGTGATTAAAGTTATTTTAAAATTGTGTTTTCATTTTTTATGTATTAATATGTATATAATTATGAGTTGATGATGAGTATACATATTATAATATGGTGAAAGATATATATATATATATATATATATATATATATATATATATCTATATATATATATATATATATCTATATATATATATATATATATATATATAGAGAGAAAAGAAAGA